>WAAD01009591.1:305139-320918 GCA_013389945.1 Fregata magnificens
CACCGGCGGCGGGGACCCTGACCCGGCGTCCCACACCGGCACCCCGGGACCTCGGCCCGGCCGCCCAGACCGGGAGGCCGGGGCAGGAGCCCAGGCGAGGATGGGTGCGAGGATCCGGGGATGGGGACTGAGACCGCGGACATAACCCCGGGACGGGGGCCCCAGCCCAGCACCCTGCACTGAGACCCTGGGGCAGGACCCTGGCTCAGGAGCTGGGACTGGGACTCCAGCCCAGCCCTTCGGACCAGGATGGGAAGGCACCGGGAGAGCGGTACCCCGACCCGGGGCAGGCACCGGGTGCCCATGCCTGGTGGCAGAGGCCCATCGCTCGTCCCTGCACAGACCCAGCAGGGCTCATGCCCCGGACATAACCCCAGGACAGGGCCCCAGCCCAGCACCCTGCACTGAGACCCTGGGGCAGGACCCTGGCTCAGGAGCTGGGACTGGGACTCCAGCCCAGCCCTTCGGACCAGGATGGGAAGGCACCGGGAGAGCGGTACCCCGACCTGGGGCAGGCACCAGGTGCACATGCGTCGTGGCAGAGGCCCATCGCTCATCCCCGCAGAGGCCCAGCACGACTCACGCCGAGCCTGTGCAGCCAGAAACGCGCCATTCCCATCTCTGCATGGTCAGGTCCTGCTGCGCAAGCCCTGGAGCTGCCCTCCTCGGCGGTGAGGAGCAGTCCTCCGGCCCTGGTTTCGCTTGGCGCTGATGCATTCACACAGCGCGTGCTCTGGTGCCAGGGGGAGCGAAAGCACAGGCAGCTCTCCATTTTTTCTCACCTTGCTAATTAAACTGACCAGAAATAGGTCAGTCTATTTCCACCCGGAGGCTCTAATGACTGCCCGACAGAGGGAAGACGTTAACTGTACCGGTTCAAGATTTCTTTTTTCTTTATCCGCACTAACTCTCCACACGCGTTTCATCTACAGCATGTGTCAGCTTCAAATACTGCAGCCCCAAACCCTTGACATTTTACAGGAAGAAAACCCTCCGGTCTTCACAGAAGAAACGTATCTAGCACAACCCACTGACCTCCTGCTTATCATTGGGGTTTCTTCCATTTCCTACCCACTTCTGCATCTTCAATTGCCAGTCTCTCCCGTTTTAAAATTTATTTATATTGTGGTGTCATCCACAACGAGCCGAGAAGAAAGAAGTCTTGGCATAACGGCAGCCTGCTCTTGAGCAAGAACAGTTGCAAAAGAGGACGCTGTACCAAATGAATACTGTACATTAATGAGACATACATGACAGATTTTTATGATCCTTGTACAGTAAGTAACTGTCACACTTCTGGGAACTAGCAGGTAATATCACAATCTGCTTATCTAATGAACTTGATATGCCTTGAAAAAAATACTTTTGTGGGGGTTTTATTGCTCTTGTGATGGTGCAATCCTCAAACAGAGGTCAGCACCAATGCACTCTTGTGATATCAGGAGCAACAAATAACACAAGGAAAGTGCCACCATGATTTATAGTATTAATAATAAAATTAAATAGAAACTAGAGAAGAAATACAAGCAATTAGCAGGAAAGAAGAGCAGGAGGTCTCCTTTCAGTTGCCCACAGGCAGAACACAGAAGTATTCAGTGAGATGTATGTTTGTGGGAAGAGGAAGAGAAGAATTAAATGGTGAAAGAGAGGGAAAGGAAGAAAAGTCCAAGCTGGAACAGCCGAGAGGTGGGGAAAGCCAGGGAAGGACGGGAGCACCATCACTTGGCAAAAGCCAGCTGGAAGGCGAGAAGAGTTGCTGAGGCCGAGGGTGCGTGCCTTCAAGAGCTGCAAAACACTGGGGAAGGGTCACAAGTGCAGCACTAGCTCAGGTGCAGTGAATGGTAGCAGTTTCCCAACAGCTTCATGTGTGCTACTGGGCAGAGAAGAGGTTGATGAAGATCCCAAAAAGGGCTCCGCAAAGGCTGACCGCGCACGAGGCATGGAGGCGTTCCCACCGCGGACCCAGGGCTGTGCCTGGCTGCTGGGGCCGGCCGGAAGCCCCACGTTTGCTCTCACAAAGCCAGCATAAAGTTGCCTTTCCAGGACCTTCCTCCGGGGAACAGGGAACGGGACCCACGATCCACCTCTGTTCACCCTGTTAAAATAATCCCAAAACGCTATTTATACCAAGAAAACCTTTTCTGCTATACTGTCCTTTCCATCCCTTCCATACAGGGAAATCCCCCCCAAACCACCACTGTAATTCCCTTCTGCTTCCCAGCAGTTGCAATGCTTTACTATTATTTCTAACTACTGGTAGCCCTGATCCCTTTCTACAAAGCCTGGAGTTATCCTCAGCCTGTGCCACTCCGCACACGTGGATCTTTTACTCCACTTTCAAAAGCTTCTTCAAAAGGGGCCTCGTCAAACTCTGTTTCTCCCCTCAAGCCTGATCACCGAGTCCTGACATACAGGACACCAACAGATATTCGAGTAAAATAAAAAGTAAGGCCGCTCCTTTCCAAAAGAGGGAGCTGCGGCAAGTCCGTGAGCAGGAACGGGATGACTCTCAGCGTGCTCCAAATCAGCAATAAAAATCTCCTGATTCAAGGGAAAGCCACTGTGGCCTATGAATTACAGGAAAAGGCAGAGCTAGCGTGGTTAAAAGGCAATAAAAAAGAGAAGGGTTGGGGCTGAGGAGCTGTCAGTTGGCTTCTTCCCATAAAGAAAAGAAGTTAGTCATCAGAACTGAAAAATTCATGCGACTTCAGCACACATGGAAACAATGAAGTGGAGCAGCACGCTCCCGCGTTAGATCTCTGCTGCCCCGAGTTCTCGTTTGGTGCGTTCCCACCTCCCTGCACCTCCCAGCCTAATTACGGTCCTGGACCTCGCTGCGGGCAGGGGGTGAGCAGAGAGCGCTTGGGGAAGGGGCAGGAGAAGGAAGGAGCCCTTTCTCGGTGCCAGGATTTAACCCAGAGAGGAGGCACGTTCAGAGTTCGCGCTGCCGCCGCGCGAGATCACACCGCCGGCTGTAAGGCCGAGACGTTCAGCTGTAAAGAGGGGGTAGCACCTGGGAATGCTGCGATGCTCACGCGGCCTCCCTAAGCACATCAAAGTGCCTCGCTTTGTTTCATCTATTGCGCCAAACTCACGTTCAAAAGCGTTAGGTGGGCAAGTGCCCCTTTTACTGCTCCTGCCCCCTCCCCTGTTCTTGCACAGAGCAGCTGCTGTTTCCACTACAGGAAAAAAAGGGGGGAAAATAAGGCAAATTAAGGGAAAACTTGAAGAGCATGGCTTAGTTCTTCCAGCTGAATTATAACCCTGCCGTTACCTGCCCAGAGTATGTTTTTAATCTGGTTGGCAGAGAAAGGTCATGCTGCATAATCACATTTAAGTGCCTTCCCCTATTAATACAGCTCTTAGTCTCAATACATAGTTGACACTATATATTATGGCTACTATATATTAAAAGGCACAGTGTTTTTCTCATATAACACTGCATAAACACATTTTTGTGCTGCATGTTTTCTATTCTATGTGGGATTGCTTGAGGAAATATTCTGAGGGCTCTCCAAAATCTGAAGAGGATGCACGTCGTGTGTGCTCCGTCTCTGTGCTCCCATCCCACTCACTCGAGTGAGATCAGCACCCGGACCAGCTGGCGAGAGCCCACTTGACAGGCCCACGCAGTTTAGATTCATAATCAGATTAACAAAACAGTAATCCTATTTTTAAACGATGAAAAAGCCAAGTCTTGAAGCGGCGAGCTGTTTTGTGTGCGTACAGAATAGATGTCACCCTTTTGGAATAAAGGAGCTTAATACCAAAAGAAAAAAGTTTCTTACACATAGGAGACTCTACCCTATAGAGAAACGTATAGGACTTGTCGTCCTATATGTTATAAGGCCAGAGGGCTATCTGGCATTACAACCGCTTATTTTTCCCATCGATTTGGATCTCAGATTTTTCCACAGTGATGAGCGCACTCTAATACTTACAGGATGTACCTTCCACAATATATATTCTTTACCATATTTTAAAATAATAGCTACTTCCCAAGTGCTCCAGAAACTTTAATTATGAATGTTCCAGTACTTAAACTGATACTTTAAAAACTACCCAGGCCCTGGAAAATGAGCATACTTCATATATTCAAGGTAACAGACTCACGGTGGAAAAAATCTAGCTGGGCAACCGGCAGCATTTGTCTCTGTCACAGTATTTCCAGCGCCGTTGCATTTTCCCAAATGATGCAGAAACTCCTTCCCCAGCTCCAGCACCCACTTTTTTTTCCTCCCCATCCTCTTCTGGTCCTGCCACGGACCAGTCCCAACCTTTCCTCTCAGCTGAATCCCTCAGAAGATGCCAGTTCAAGAGACAAAAAAAAAAAAAAAATAGCAACGTCACAGGTTGCTCCTTGCTGGAAAGCCAGACCAACATTGCCATCCCACGGCCCGGCCCCGCAGTGCAGCGAGGGGCTGCCCTGGGTCACCGCTGCCCTTCCCAGCCAGGGAACCCGATTTAGGGCTTTGGAGGTGCGGGAGGGGAAGGAAAACCCCTCCTGCTCAGCACACAGCTCCTCGGTGGCCTGCTCAAGCCTCCTGTTCTCGTCGGTTGGGTGGCGGTAGCGGTGCTGCCGTGGTGCATCGAGGCGTTTGAGCTTTGCATCACGGAAGGGAGGGCGATGCATTTCTAACGTGCTGCCGCCAGACCGGAGTCAACGGCAGCTGAAAAAAGTCTAGAACATGTATTTAAAATGCAAGCGTCGAGTTGCAACGTGCCCAAGAAGCAGAACAGCTAACGACATGGCAATTACAGTACCTAAGAGGCACTAAGCTGAATGTACGTACCTCTGGTACGTGATAAAGTTTTAGGAGCCAGGTTTGGGTTTGTTTTTTTTCAAAGTGCACCTTGTAGGCCAACCTGACAGAAGCTCCCCATTTTAATGCACGCAACAGAGCAGCAGAACTAGATTGAAAGGCCAGGTATTTCAGTATGTCCATTTTCCTTCCATGCTCTTTAAACAGAATTTTCTAAGTTCTTTTCCTTGCCATTCCTACATTAATATTACCTGCGGTACCAGCTCTGAAGCTGAGCTCGGTAGGCAGCACACAGAAAGAATCTTGATTAGTAAACTATGGTAGACACAGACGGAGGAATGAAATTATTAATTTATCAGTGCAGATCTTGCTCCATGCTGAAAGTGCTTTTTAGCAGGTATGCACTTCAAAACACAAATGATCACAGGAAAAAAAAAAAAAAAAAAAAGGACATCGGAGCAGCGGCTGCATACCTGCCAGCCCCTTGCAACAGAAATCTGCAAAGAAAACATGTATCGCCAAAACTGAGCTGAGGAGACCTACTCCATCACAGCCATTGGTTACTTCATACAAACTGATGGAAGTTTTTGAAGTCACTGGCTGTGGCGCTGGGAATATGGGCAGGGTGTGTGTCAGGCGTGGAACAGCTGGCTTGGAAGCTCACACAAAATCAGCTACAACGGTGCAACCGGGCCAGGACACCACCCAGCCAGCAGCCGTATGCTTTTCCTTTGTGGTTGCAGAGCTGTTCCAAAAGCTGAGCTTTCATTCCAAAAGGGGGGAAGAAAAAAAAAAAAAAGCAACCCTCAAGTCTTCAGCCCATCCAAGTCTAGACCGGCTTTTTCTACAGTTGGAAATTACATAGTTTCAGTGTTCAGCGAGAGCATGGACAGAAACATGCCGTGCGCCACTCCTGGCTAACCTGATCCCTGAAAAGGTGTCACTTTTTAGCCTGTACAAGGGCAAAAATCTTCCAAAGGGTGGATCTGATCTGATGTAGAGATGTGTGCTGATGTGCAGCCAGGCTTGAAAAAACACATCCGCCACAGAGGGGAACTGCCTCATTGAGCGCGGAAAGCATAAAGGACAGCGTTAGGATGGTTTAAATGCAGCCATTAACCGTAGCGCTGCCGGTAAAACATTCGGGAGACTGTCATGCTGGATACCGCCCTCGTTCGGAGAGCTCTCTGAATGCAAAAGCTCTCTTTAGTCATCTTCCTAGGGAGGGGGAAAAAAAAAGACACAAACCCCAAGAAAAAACAGCCAATCCAAACACCTGTGCTGACTATCAGCACAGTCTAAGGATGAAACCAGACTGGGCAGCAGAACAGGCTAATTTCTTGAGTCAAAATAGTACAGAACTGTATAAAACACAGTAGATTATATTTGTTAGTACTAACATTTCACACCTGCATTCAGTCTCTGCTAGGAGAGCAGTTCCTTGCAGATATGGGTGCAATTATCATTTTCATCCACATTGATCTTTGAACAGCACACAGGTAATTCTGGAACACCTGGGAACAGCTCTGCTGACAGAGTCCCCGTTTGCCCTCACTCCCCCAAGTCCATCTTCTGTGGTTCATTATTAAAAATTTCCAGTATAAGAAATATTTTTTAAAATAACTAAGTATGCAATGCAATATCACTCTTAAAAGCTTTCCCCCATTTCACAATGTTTTTGAAAGGCGTAAATAAAGCCAAATAAATTTTATGAGAGTGACAACATGGGGTTTTGTTCAGTTTTGACTTCAGGGCTCAGTATCTCCTGATGAATACTTAAGAGAACTATGCATAAACTAGACCTTATCTGCAATTTAAAGAAAACAGAAAACTTTGTTCCTCCAGCATATAAATCCTCTGGAAGGCAATGAAAAATACTTAGCTGCATTTCTCGAGCAACTAACATTTTCAGGATTTTTTTGTGCCTCTGAACACTTGCTTGACTTAGGATTCTTTAATACCCAAAATAGATTACTCTTCGGTGGCTAAGTAACATTATACAGCAGTTTAATGGCATTATATGAACTCTAAGTTTGTTAGCTAGCTTCTTCCAGATAAAGATATTTCCAGAACATCTGCATCAGTAGAGTAAGAGGCTTCTTGCATAACTGCTGTAAGTGGGGAGGGAAAAAAAAAAAAAAAAAAAATCTCCTGAAGGCTGATCTTTCATAATTCAAGTTCTTGGGAATTCATACCAAAGTAGGAACAATGGATTCATTAAATAGTTCACTCTCACCTAATGCCTTCTGCATGCTTCACTCGTACCCTATAGAGCAACAAGCAACCACCTTTCCATACTTGTCTGTGGTCAAGGGAGAGCTTTCTATTTGAAGTCAGAGGAAAAAGCCTTCCCTCTGCTCGTGCAGGTTGTGAGCCAAAAGAGAAGTTTTACAAACTCAGGTTCTTCCTTCCACCCTGTTCAACAGAAGTGTCTGATCAAGAAAAACTTAGGGACTTTGAGGATTAAAATAAGAAATTAAGGGAGGGAGAAGGTTGAAGTTTCCAGAAATATGAAAATCACTTCATTCTCACTGGATGTGTCTTAATAAATCTTAGAATTGGGCAAAAATCCATATCCCCGGTCCCAGCCAGAAGCAAGTCTTGAGACACAGAGAAAGATTAGCATATGCTCAGTTCAGACCTGCTTATTTATTTCTTAAAATGTTTTTACTGAGTTAAACCAACTCGTCCTTACCATTTTATCAACACAAGGAATTCTGCTTCTTTAAGACAACAACCTCCCCATTGTTTTTCTGAAGACGACACCTCAGTCTGTTGCCTACTTCCCCAACACAAGGGAAAAATGCTCCCCAGAGGCATGAGTAAGATAACAACTTAGTCCTCTTTACTGATGAAGAATCTTCAGATCTTGAAAATATCCTTCCCTACTTTTTTTTTTTTTTTTTGCCTTATTAAAGATTAAAACCTGAAGTTACATACACCGGTCTATGTTACAACAACGGAATTTCAAGTTTACATACCAAAATGCACAGAAGCCAGGAAACAGAAACTAGTTTCCACAGGAACATTAATAGCCTTCTCCCTTCATCTTCTACACGCGCTTGAACACACACTTCATGGGTCTAAAGTAAAAGGTTCTTCACCTTTCCATTTCATTAGCTGGCAACTTTAAAACTTAATAGTAACATCCTACTGTTACATTTATAGTCATGAGAAAATCACAGATCACCTGACGTATGAGCAGTATCTATACACATATAAACAGTGTATTCAAAGTTGGCATCCATACATATTGATGAGCACAGATGTTCCAAGTGTAAGTATTTAGAAAGAAGTGTTCAAGCAGCCCTAAGCTATGCTAATGAAACACTGATATATTCTTTAATGCCTATATACAAGCTCAATAACAGTAACTGGACACAGGGCACCTGTCATACGCTGACAGGAACTATTTCACAGTTTATCAAGGCTGGATTTTACTCGTCTTTTGCATTTTGCGCGAGATGTGCTAGAGAGCACATCAAGGGGATGGGATGTTCGGAAAGCTCACTTACAATGACCAGCTCTAACTTTATTTTCTATCCACAGTGCTGGATATACATCAGAAGGATGAAGACCACACACGCTTCAGATACTTACTCCTTACAGTCCCTCACTTGCAAGTTTTACACATTTGCTAGCCAGAGGCTCTTTTCAGCACAAACAACCCTCAGCTTTTGTACTGCATGAGCTGGCAGCAGGGCAAGAACACACCTTGGCATCTCGCTGGGCTATTCAGGACAGCCATGCAGCCAGGCTATCAGTTCCCACCCTGAGACACGTTCAGAACAGAAGGTAGTACAAAGTAAGTTCTTAATGGCCCCGAGGTGTAACTCTGATGCTGCACTGCTAAAGCTATACACAGTCCTGCTGCCCACAACCGCAGACCTCAGCACAGTTTGCAGCTTCTCTTTTCCCTTTGAATATCTTGCCGTGTCCGAGTTGACCATGCCCATGTATCCCCTCCTCCTCAAATCACACTTGTCGACAGTAATTTGGAAAGAAACCTGCTCTGCTCTATCAGAGCAAAGGCCTTTGTTACACGTTTTCTTGATTTAGGTTCAAATACAGCTGGACTGCTTAAGAACCAGTAATGCAGTCTATCCAATTTCAGAATCACTTCCTGGCGGTGGGGAAGAGAACGGGGAGTTTCACTTTTTAAACCTGGGAAAACTTGATTTGGTCTTAACCTGAAGGTGATTCTTCTAAAGTCATTATTTGGAACACAGAACACCCAAACAAAACAAACCAAAACTGTTAGAAGCCAAAAAGAACAGCTGAAAACCCCCTTTTCTTTATGGAGGTAGTCAAACGAAAATCATTTCATTTGATCTCTCATCTTGCTTTATACACATTTATTGCACCAGAACATATGCCTTCTATGTCAAAAGATGCTGTAGAAAACCACAAGATTGTAAATACTAGATTTATGATTTGTTTGCAATTATATTTAATATTATAGTGTTTTGTTTTTACAAAGCAGTTGAAATTAAAAAAAAGGAATAGCAAGAACCCCCCCATCTGCTGTCTAGCATCAGTAATCCTCACTGGTTTGTTTACCATTTATAAGGAAAACATCATTCAAGGTAGCTTGTCACAGAGACTCTTCCACAATAACTGGCCTGCGGTGCAAATCCCTGGCATTTGTCAGTTCATCTGCTTTTTTCTGAAAGTCCCTCCTCCTATAATTCAAGGTATCTGCCGATGACAATATTCTTCCCCTCTAAAGTACCTTCCAGCCAAACACAGTAAATCTGGTAACACATGTCTGAGGATGGTAAATATCCTCATTTTACAGCGGTAAACTGAGCCTAGATAATTAAATTTGCCTGAGGCCAGTCTTTTGAATAGCCAGCCACAGAACCCAGATCTCACAATCCCAGGTGATTCACCTTGGCTGGAGACTACGCTTCCTCTCTACAGAAGAGTGAAAATTAACTGATTACACTGAAATTGTTGCTTTCTTCATCCTCTCTAAGAGGATCAGGTATTTTTCTTGTGTAATATCAGCTTCTGCGTTACTATTGGGAAATGGTGTAAATCTGTCTTCAGACAGTGCAGCTGCACTAAGCCCAATCCCAAAGGAGTCACTGTGACATGCAAACTGTAGGCAGTTAGACAGTGGGTAAGATCAGGCCTGCTAGTGACATGAGACACTAGGGAGGTTAGCCTCATCCACCTGCTGACGGGCCTCTCCGGCCTGGTCTCCAGGAACAAGTTCCGCCTCCTTCTCCAGACAGGGGGTTATAGCCTAGAAGTACAGAGGAGAAATCCACCGTATCAATATTGGTCCTCAACAGGCCTTTGCCAACATACAAGGAACACCAAAAATAAATCTCACAATTATTTGCACCCGGTTTATACTTACTACATAGGCAGCATTTTAAGGAAAATGAAAGCAGAGAAAATATCCAGACTTGAGATGGTTTATTTTTGTAGTGCTAAGAGTAAAAGCCTTTGCAAAACACTCGTGTTTTAATTTGATCAACTTGGATTAAATTAAATTGAAATTAATTACCATTTAATTTCTCTAAGTCTGCATTAAAGTTTTCATGCTGCTCTGCAGAGTAAACAGAGCAGTAACAGTAACTCTTACAGTAAACTCTGTAAGAGTGTATCTGTTCTCCAAGAGCCCTAATAGTTAGGGACTTAAAATAATCTTTTATTCCAGTCCTGTAAGGAATACTCTGAAGGTCAAAAGGTGGATCCACTCACTACTACTGTAAGATTTTTTTAAAAAGCATTTGAAAAGGCAAGTATATGCAGTAAGGCAAACAGATACTTTAGTTGAACCTCCTAATGCCATAACTATGGGCAACTTCATTTTACAAGTATATACTCAGAAAGATACAACTTGGCAAATGTCCTCAATTTGTTCTGTACAAGGCAAAAAAAGGGGAAAACCGAAAACCTAGCAGCCTTGCTAACCAAGCAGGTTTCAAAGCAACCTGTTCCACTGAAACTTCAAGCATCACCTCCATGTTTGAAGTTTGTTTTTCTCATACTAGCCAAGTTCTGCTTTCCAGCTTAATTCACCAGCTGAACAGTGCAGATGGTTCTTTCACTTCGTGCTGTTCTACATCGTGAGAAGATCAGAGACCTCTAATTCTATCACCTCTTACTTAAGCAAAGATTTTGCTTAGGATGAAACTAGGACAGGTAGCAGCTGGAAGGGTGCCTCAGTCCAGCTGCCCTGATTCTGGTTCTTAGCACAGCTGTTACCCATGCATTTCTCATCACCCACGCTGGTGAAAATTCTGTGCAAGAGCTAAAAGAGGATATTTGACAGCATCAGACATTAGACTGCACTCATATTAAACAACCTAAGATGAATCAATCAGTCAGTTCCTTCAGATGTTGTCAAAAGCTGTTAGTAAAAATATTCAAAGCAGAACTTTCAGCACTGAACTATTATTGAGGTTTAATATATGATTTATATATGATTTTAATGAGTTTAATATATGATTATTTAATATATATTGAGGTTTAATAATCCAGGATCTTCAGGTTTCATACATTTAATCAAGTGACTTAGTGCTCCACCCTAAGTGGGTTCCCCTTTTAGTCTGATACGATTGAGGCTGTCTAGATGGTCCCCCCCACTATGGAAAATTGTAATTAAAATATTATATCCAAATTAGCACTTGCAGGTAAGGCACAGGCTGTTTGGCCAGGAGGAGAGAGAGGAGACTAGCTGCATGGCCGATATACAGCAGTGATCCGAACGTGGGCTATGTAAGGCCATAGCAAGCAGTTCATCCATCAAGATGATTTCAGCAGTTGACAGCAATTTTAATGATAAAACCCTCTGGCAGTTGGTGAGAGCTGGTAAGAGCTTAAACATCTGCAGCATTTATATATTCAATAGGTCATTATTGTGATATCTGATAAATAAGGTCACATTTAGCTTAATGAAGTCTTTCATCTTCCTGAATCTACATAATACAAAGTAAAATATCCTCCTCCTGAATTTAGTTAGTACTACAGGTGATTGAGAGACAAACCAGATATTAAAATATTGGGCTTTTACAATAACGGGGGAGGGATCCCAGAAATATTGTAAGAATCTATAATTTTGAGTGACAAAAAATCTCAGTAAATTATGGCAAAAGCATTTATGAGAAAACTGAAACACTGCTTCCCCGGGGAAAAGCACCACAGAAACGTCCTGCTAGGTTTTGCACGAAGTGCAAAGCAGACCACACTGATTAGAGATAAAGAGCTCGTTTGTAAGGCACATTTTGTTTCCTCCTTGAAGAAGAGAAAAAATACGTACAATGACTATGTATGCAGCTGGATAAATGCTCTGTTTCAAGCTCAGAATATCTTGAGGATTTCATACTTACCACCTCCTCGCAAGGGCTTTTTGTTTGGTTTAGATTTCGGGACTGCTGATGAGGTGGAGGCACCAGATTCTACTTCTTGCTGTTCATAAAAGCAAAAGTTACTCAGAATTTAATCAACATGACCTTCAGCTAACCTAATCACATAAACATAATTGTAACCTCATTAACAACACAGTTGTTACCTGATTCAGTTTCAGGTTTCCTTTATAGCTTTTTCCTTCTTGCATACTTTCCCACATTGCTATCTTCTGCCTTCGCTTCTCTTCTTCAAGCTAAGGAACAAATCCAGGATATGCAAGACTAAGATTTCAGAACTAATAGAATCGCCAGTGCTACAGCAACAGCTACAAGACTCATCAAAAACCAAGGGATCTATCTTTATCTGATGCAGTACCTCTGAGCTTATGGAAGCACTTACTGTTTTAAACACCCAGGTCTTCCCAACCACAGAACAACCACCCCTCCCTCAATATATACAGACTGTGTCTGCAGCTTCTTTTGACCACTTGATGCTTTAAAACATTTTGAAGGTAAAACAGAACCAAGTGGCAAGCTTAAATCCTGAGTTTATAAAAAGTACCAAGTAAAGAGTATTGCATATGATAGTAACTTAATGCACAACGTAAGGTTCTACAGAAGAAAGTGTGTTTTTCAAATGAACAAGACAGCCAGCTACATATTTACATCCCAATATACATTATCAACAGTTCTCCCAGCTCTCTTCTGAAGTAATTTATCCACAAAACCAACAAATTAATGGCTAAGACAGACTGCCTTCTTTTCAACAAATAGAAAGGAAACAAGGGCTACTCTATCCAGTCAAAGAAAGCAAAGCTCCCCGAGTCCAAGCACACTAGACCTAGATTTTCGACGTAGTGGCTATTTTCTTCCACAATATGACTTTTCATTTGTTTTTAACTGCCAATACTTCTTGAAGCATCAGCTATAAACTGAGGTCTGAATGTAGCTGACTGCAAAAGTAAAAATAGAAGAACAGCTGGGATTAATGAGCAATATTATTGCTATGCTGATCACATTCACTTTCCTACACCGCCCCACATAGCAATATGCTATTGCTCATTATCTCAAGCTGTAGTTCAAACCACTAAATTACAGCAATGCTAAGCTACATTTCTAAGAACTTGTATTTGCCATTAAGAACAGAAAATACATGATTGCAGTAGTGCAGCTAGTCTAAACGCCAGTAAATCCCCTCCAGCCATTCACTGCACGTATAGCTAAGTTTCTGTAGGTACAGATTTACCTGTAAAAAAAAAAAAAAAGATCAGACCCACAGTGTCCCACGCACACAATTACTTGCAGAGAAGCAAGTGCCACAGAGATTAATTGCTTCAGGAAGGAGCAGAATACTACACTTATCAATCATTCTAATCAACAAGGAGCATCAAGACACCAGGTCAGCACAGCATATAAGTATGTGCTTGCATCACTGGAGGTCCATCATGGTACCTACTGCCCATTACTGCTCCACGGATCAAACCGTATCAAAAGTGGTCCAGGTAAAGGAGGGGGAAAAACCCCACCACCCACATTGCAGCAGAGAGAGCGAGTCTCCTGTTCTGATATGGAATAAACCTTTCTATAACAGCAGCAAAGTACTTGACGACAAATTTATGAGTTAACAAGTTACCTGTCTTTGTTTTTCTTTGTATCTTTCTGCTTGTGCATTCAACTCCTCTTGCATCCTGAGGCGAGCTGCTGCCAAAGCTTCCTGCCTTCTTACCACCATGTCAGGTTCTAGGAAATTGGGAGAGCGTGCAAAGCTATTAAAAATAAATTCTAAATGGTCTCCTCAAAGAATTGTAATAAGGAAAGGCTCGCCTCTCTCCCTGCCGCTGTTTTGCAGAAAATCACAGCTCAAGTTCAGTTTCCAGCTAATCTTTTACAGTAATTTATATGTTGATTTAAATTTCATAACATTTTAATATTTTTAGAGCAATTACTTTAACGGGATTTTAATGAATAAGGACACCAATGTAATGAACCCATAAAAAATTAAAATTCACACTTCTAGGATACTTGCTTCTATTTCTGAAGGACTTGTTTGATACAAATAATTTCAGATATATCACCCATGCTTCGCAGGGATTCCATTTTTACCCAGAGAACTTCTTTTACGCAGAAGCATGAGGCAACCGGCCCACATTCACTCCCACTCCTTCTGGCAATTGGTCCTGCTTGTTTCATTATGGCAGTGAAGCAGTGACAGATTTAACATGCTCCACCAGCAGAGAAATTACTTACAAATACCACACATCTCAAGAGAAAACTGGCAGCCTCAGAAAACCTACATTGAGTAACCACCTCTCTTCATGGTTGGCCTTTAGGAGAAGTTGAAATACAAATTATATCCAAAGGCAAATATTGCTCTCTTTTTTTTCCAGTACCTGAAGTATCTCTACATTTGTTTGTCTCCTTATATGTTTGCTACCACCCAATAACGAACATGTACAAGAAATTTCAGTACTTTCAGTAATCTCATTTTATAGGCAGTTTTGGCAATTAAATAAATGTTTAATTAGCCTTACAAAAGAACACCAATAGGATAAGGGCACGTGAGTAATATTTTCTGGGGCCCCACGCAGTGCCATGCCAACATTCCAAAGGAATCGGTACCAAGCACTTATTGTTTTGGCAGATACATAAGTATAGCCTGTGTTTTACGGCAGCGAGTCTGCAAATGAGGCAGGATCACGACTGTGTAAGATTTACAACCTCTGCCACACTTCAGAAGATAACACAGATGAGAGGCAGTTACACCCCAGATGTATACGATCCTGCCAGAGTAGGAACTGTGAAGGAATAACTGAAAGGAGAGACAATGAATATTAATAAAAACTTAATATTGAACAAAAGGGGGTTTTCCCCAGTATTTAGATTTGGACGTTTTGGCTGTGTTTGATAAATCTGGAAGTTATTTGATAACTGCCCACAACTCGTCTTAAACAGGTGGTTCTCTCAGCTTCTGCACTATCAAAAACCAGCTATTCCCTTGTTCTGCAATGCCCCGCTCTTTCCCTCCCAACCACGTTACTTTGGGACGCAATCCTTCCTTGACACAACCTTTTAAAAACACTTCTCTTGGTCGACCTTTTCCCCAGCGATCTCCTCAGTAACACGATCTGTATGCTGTCATGGGCCTAAACAGTTATCCTGAGTACGGCTCACCGTTCGAATCCCCCAGAACTGAATCTCTTTCTGGTTGTTATTAAATAAAGACTGTGTGTGTGTGGATCTGAGCAGCTGTCAGACACCCCATCACGACTGCAGAGCGCTAGCAGGAACCCAGAAGAGACACAAGCACCACTCTGTACAGCTCTAAAGAGCAAGCAAAGATTTACTCACCCACAACTGCGTCAGCTGCTCCCGGCCGGCTGCTGGGCCTGGCCGCCAGGCTCTGGGATATCTTCTGGATGAGGAGATAGATGGCGACAGCCGCCAGGAGGATGTACCAGCCATAGCTGGACAGCAGGGAGCTCACTGGGACGGGGACAAGCCGCAGGTGAGAGCAGGCTGGGGGGGAAGGAGCCCGCCCAGCCAGGAGGCGAGAGCGGGGAGGACGCCCGGGCGGGAGCCGGCTCCTCTCCTCAGCGGGCGGGCCAGCCCGCGCGGCTCTCCTCAGCCCCGCCACCACAGGCCCCGCCGCCTC
>WAAD01009591.1:327261-353523 GCA_013389945.1 Fregata magnificens
TCAGAGCGTCCCGAGGCCGCTGCGCCCTGCCGGGGAGCCGGGGGAGTCCTGCACCCCCCCAGGCCGGGCCGTTCTCCTCCGTCCTCGGTCCCCTCCTCGGTCTCACCCCCCTGAAGGTCTTCTCCCGGTAATTTGCCGCGCAGCTAAAACCTGACGGCTGCAGGGAGGGCCGGGGCCGAGGCCCTGCGCCCCGGGCAGCAGCTCTCCTCCAGCGAGGGCACCTGCCGCGCTGCGGCAGCCCGTCAGCAGAGGGACCCGGTGTCCTGCCGTCGCCTCCTCCCTTCGCAAAAGCGGCCCCCGGCGCCCTGGGGTGCCTCCCTGTCAGCCCAGTCCCCTCCCGAGCAGACTGGTATGACCGCAGTAGCGCTGAGGAGGGCAGCGGTCCCTCGGGGGGGGCTGCCGGCAGCAAAACCTCTCCTCGCTGAGGTGGGGTTCCCCCGCGCTCCCCTCCCCGGGGCGCTGCGCTGCCCTCGGCCACCTCAGGCCTCCCTGAGGGCGAGAGCAAGGGCAGCACGCAGGGCCGGCACCCGGCCCGGTGCCCGAGCACATCGACCAACAAACTGAGCAGGGGCTTGGCTTCGCTACCAATAATACCCTAAAGCAGCACGAAGATGTCACCAGAGGTTCCCTCTCGGCTTCTGGTGTTTCCAAGCACAGACTAAACCTGCAGAAACGGAGGCAGAGCAGGCTGGGAACCTGCTTCGCGCAGATGACTAGCAGCAAGCAGGCTGCTTTCCTTAGGATGGCGTTGGCTCCTGTGTGCTTAGCTGGTGGGACTGTGCTTGTTGAAACACATGCTGCTCTGTTCCTGCTACGCAGGCAGGACAGCCTCCCGCAACAATTACAGCTCTTGGTGCTTTCTCTCCTCCATCCAAGCAGCAGCTCAGCCTTTGCTCCTGGACGCAGGGTTGCCCATAAACACCCTCCCCCTGCAGCATTTGAGGCACTTGCTCTGGCACTTCCACGTGTGTTCCCGGTCTCAGAGAAGCCGTGATGGGCTGGGAACACGTTGCAGGCTGTGGCATGACATTCACCCTTTGCCTGTGAGATAAAATGCAGTCTCAAGTGTCGCTGCACCCCCTCCCACCTGCTCTAGTAATTTGGGGAACAGCAAGGAAGAGGTGGGGGAGCTGAGACGGCTCAGCCTGCTGCATCTGGCCAGGCAACTCCACTTCAACGTAAAGCGGGTCAGTAGGTCCGAGGCTGGCATGCTGCCCAGCATCAGTGTTGGGCTGCTGCGGCCGAGGCACTTGGCCCTGCTGGCAGGGCTCGGCTGGCAGCAGTCGGGCTTTGCAGGCGGGTGAACCACAGTGCAGATGACATGGACTGAAGGTGGCATGTGAAGGGAAGCAGTTGACCACCCCCAGGTCCCAAATCCTGCTGAATGTCACCAAGCCACTGCTTCTGCAGCCCTGGAGAAATACTTCCCCAGCCCTGAAGGCCTCCTGAATGATATGAGGTAGAATGATTTCTGGATCCACTGCTATCGAGAGAAGGATTTTTTTCGTGAGCCATGACATTTCTATGAACCCAGAGGATGCGATAATAGGTTAAATGCTGCAGCCACGTTTGGCACCGCACAGTGATGGCTCATACTTTTCTTTTGGGAGCATCTAGCAGCATCACCCTGAGAGTGACGCCTGGCTCATTCCCCAGAATGACAGCGTCAGAGCTGACTGTTCTGGCTGGAGATTCCTGCAGAGGTGTCAGCTGGGGTCAGGAAGCTCCTGTGCTCCCTCCTTAAAAAACACCCCTACCAAAGCTGTATACGAAAGCATGTAGTCAAGTTTTTATAACATTTGCACTTGTTTAAAAGCAGTTAGGAGAGGGCAAGAAAGAGAGAGCGAGCTGTCCTAAGCAGAAGTAAAGAATTAGCAGCACTGTTGTACGTGACTCAGGAATCATGCAGTGGTAAAGACAACAGAGTCTTTAGTCATCTCAGGCAGTCATTAAAAGAAGACCCTCTTCAGCCTCCTGGAAAGCAGGTCCTGCCTCTGACAAGGCCAAATTAGAGGCAGACCTTTCTCCCTTAGCACCATATAGCTGTATGCCTCAGCTCTACAGCGTAATAGAATTGTAATTGAGAGCAGACAGATTCTTGGTCTCAGATGCTGTACACGAGCTCTTAAAAGCCCTTTCTTTGTAATGGAAAGTCAAAGCAATGATTTTTAAGATGTGTGTTCTCCACCTGCCAACTACAAAATGGCAGATGGCCGCGAATGTAACCTCACAGCCAAACAGCAAATGAGGAGTCAGGCTGCACTGAGGTGGTTTTCCAGAAAACAGCTATTATAGAATTGTCTTTGATGCCAAGAGGCAATAGATAAATGGGCTTTAATAAATTGCCTAAATATGCATTTATCTCGAAGACACAGCCACTTTGATCCTCTGAGCATACCAGTGTCAGAGAGACTTTAATAGCTCCAAGCAAGCATTGCAATAGCTTGGATAAATAATCTGGATTTTATTACTTTCCAAGAACGATTTCTGAGGGAGTTAGTGCCCTGGGAAATGCTGGAAGCTGATGTTGTTGCATGAACTTGATGTGTAAAATCTGTTTCTCTTTCCCTGGCAGGCGGGCGGGCAGCAGAAAGCAGGATAAAGCTGGGACTGCTGGGGATTGGTCATCTTAAATTGCATTGCTTCACCCAGTGTGTATTTTAGGTTATGCCAAGGATGTAAGGGTAAACATCTTTTTTTTTTTTTTTTTTTTAGCATTTCAGTACATCTAAATATACCAGTGAGCAGTATTTAGACGCAGGCCGCTGTGAGCCAGAGAACTGAAAGGCAGAGCTGACGCAGTACTCCTGATTCACAGCTCCCGGTTTTTGACTGTGTGACACAGCAACAGAAATGAAAGTTTGTTATTTTATAACTGAAGGAGCAGAAGCCAGAAGCATTTCACCCCACTTCTGACCTCTGGTTTGGCCCAAGACCGAAAGGGGAATCCTGGAGCAACAGAAGGAATCACTGTATGTGATAAATCATCTGATTAATTCACATTTATTGTCTGATAAAGGCAAAGCCCTGTAAGGCGCAGGAGCCCACAGCAGCACAGCTCTGAGAAAGCATCTTCCCTCGTGGGAGGGCTCCATTCTTTTCTTTTTTTCACACTTGAAAAGCTCGGTTCCAGATATTCAGGCACTACCCTGGGCACCTGGCCCATGGTTCAACATTGCAAAACCAACACCACAAACAAAAGGCTCCACAGCTCCCTCCGCTCCCCGACACACCAGCAGCTCCTCTCCTTCCCCAGCCAGCCGAAGAAGCAAGGTGCCCCTGCAGTTCCCAGCGGCTGCAAACTGCGGTGGGGCACTGGGGGCCGCAGGATGCTCCGTGTAAGGGTGGGAAAGGGCAGCGAGCCCCCCTGCCAGCTCATCCAGTCGCAGATGCACCGCCGCATGCTGCGCTCCTCCCACAACTGGAGAATACTCCCAGCCGTGCCCAAGCGCAGCCCCAAACCCCAGCCAGACAGCCCTGGGTGCACCAGAGATGCCATGGGGCGGGTATTTGGTATATGAGTTTCCTCTGAAGGTAAAAGACCTTTACGAGAACAAAAGTGAGGTTTTTTGCAGACGCAGCTCATCTGTTCCTGGGCCGTTTCTCCCGCAGGTGCTCTGGGCTGATCAGGAGCTCTGGCCAGGACAGCTGCTTTGTCCAGCAAAATAAAGACACACGATGCATCACCGCCCTGCCCTGCCTCTGGTTGGGATGGCAGCTGCATGAATTTGTAAAAAGCACAGATTCATGTGTCAGGGGAGATCAATAGTTTATTAACTTAAAGGTCAGTTCACCAAAGCTCCATCTTTCCTTGGGTTTGGTCCAGGCAGGTGAGGACCGGTGATGGTGTGGCTCTCCCCTCTTCACCTGGCTGAGGTAAGCTCTAGCGGGCAAGCCCAGGCAGGGCACGTGTCGTTGCAACCGAAACCAAGCAGGGATTATCCCAGCTCCGCAAGGAACTGGTGACAATTCGTACTGTGAATTTCATTGGCAAAAGGTTTAACCCATTAAAACTATTAACAATGAAAATCAGAACATGCAGCATAGGAAAGAGTGTTTACATACGTCTGGTGCAAAGAGCAGCTCTGCAAGGTCAGAGACGAGAAAAGGAGAAGGACGTAAGACACAAAAAGATTCCCCACTCCCATATAAAAAATAGTCTACAGAGAAAAAACAAGGATTGTATAAGTTATTTTTTAAAAATCTGTAAAACAACATAGCCAAGGATATTTTAAACACAATTATATAAACACCACATGACTTACTATTAAGAGAGATCATGAAAAGGTTTGTTTTGGGGAAGGGTTTTGTAGAATTAAGAGCTTCCTGGTCGGATCCCTGGAATGTCTCTTTTGGAAACAGATGCCCAAGAAAAATCACTGCCGTGAACAGGAGGATTTTGTGAGAGAGCGGGGTATATCCAGTGAAACAGGGGAAGGATCGGAACGCAAAACGTCAGAAGAGATTAACTGGGACACCACCTCGTTTAGAGAAAGGATCTAGCTTGTTCCAGAACTGAATTAATCAGCAACTTACTAGCAGTTCCAGGAAGGAAATACATTTCGTGGTAAGGCTGTGATCCCACAGGCTGGTCCGTGCAGACGAACCCCCCCGAGTCTGTAAGACTCCCTGTAGCCACACAGGTTTTGCAGGCCCGCAGTTACCTGCAGGGCAAAGCCCTGCTGGACTCGCTGGGCTGTCACGCCTGTAGAGCCACGTGGATCACCTCTTGCTTTGGTCCTCAAATCTCCAGTTATTGCCATGGCCAGAGAGAAACAGCTACCGACCGAATCCGAACCGGAGTGCCAGAGCAGGCTTTAGGGCACCACTCTGGGAACCACCTAATTCATCGTTTTACGTATGTACAGAGCACAGCGCCGGCCATTTGCAATGCAGGTTTATATCAGCCGTCACCTAGCAGAAAAGGCTACCAAAAATTGAACGAGAAACAGCTCTTTCTTCACAGATGTGTGAAGTCCTGCATCCTTTACAGTGAGGGCTCCCGCCAGTTGCTCGGAGCAGGGAGATCAGTAGGATTTCTGCAAAGAACCAAGCTTGGGTACATGGACCATGCATCAGTCCCTGCTCATGAGGAGTGTTTGAGAGTATTAATATCACCGCTTGTCTGCTGCCTTTCAGGACTTGATCATTCAGGGTACGATCCAATCTCTGCTTAACATATTGCTATAGAAACGCTCTGACAGTGATATTAAAGCTATCAAACTTACGAGCGAATGCTTGACAGCACCATGTAAACTCTCCCAAAGCTGAAAAAATAAACTTTTGTCCTAAACATTTGGCAAAACTGGGCTGGCAGTTGGTGGAAGTCCTGGATGGATGCAGCCGCTGAACTTTACCCAGCCATAAGACACGTCTGACAGCAGAACTGCACAAACAGCTTCTTTTCACAAAGCTTGTTTGATTTCACCATCTCACAGAAAGTCTTGTCAGCTGGGAGGCCAAGGCGAGGAACAAGAGAAAATGAGAGCAGATTAACATTTTAAATAAACAAACATTGCACGTAACAGGCGGTGCAATTCATTCCAGTGTTGGAAGAGAGAGAATTGAAAAAGAGTCACTTTTTAAGGGCATCTTTCACATGGTTTTAATGAAGGAATAAAGCAGCTTTGCAGCAAGTGGGAGAATTAGCCCCAAGACTAAACTATAACAAAATATAAACGCTTGGATGTGTTTGAGCAATAGGCAGATATCCAGCAGCTCTGCCAGGTAAGCCGCCTGCCCACTGCAGCCAGAGCCTGGCTCACTGCAGCCGTGCCCCAGCAAGCCCAAGAGCTGCGGTGCTTTCGGCTTTACATTGTGAAGGGAATCCCCCAAAACCCTCATTTTTGCTACCTGGGAAGCACCATGGTGCCAGTGGTTCTGCCACAATTACTTACCATTGGTGCAGGTTTCATTGGTTACACAGGAGCCACTGAGGAGGCTGAAACCTTCTTTACACTTGAGGCAGTTTCCACTGGAGCCCTCACAGGCTGAGCAGTGGTCATCGCACCTGGGGACAGAGACCCCATCGTGGTCTGAATCAGCACCAACACCCTGACCCCAGCCATCTGAAATGGGCCGTCAGCCAAAAAACATGTCTGCCAGCACTGCAACATCCAGACTGAATCAGAAGATGTGGAAAACAGCGAATCTGAAGCTTGAAAAGTTACTGAAGCCCTGGGAAAAATGGGTGCAAGCTTGATGCCCAGTGACATCCCAAAAGCGCTCCTCTCGCCTGCTGGGAAGGCTCAGCGGGACACATACCTCTCCTCCCAGCAATCCCAGTTAAAAAAAGGGCTGCGAGGGGAATCTGTGCCTCTCCCACCCATTTGCTCAGGGAAAATAGCCCAGCAGCTGTGCCTCCCACCTGGGGACAGTGGCTTCCCGAAATCCCCGAGAAGGGATGCTGGTCCCCTCTTCCTCCCTGCTGGACAGCCAGTGTGGGTGAGTGAAACCCTGGGCAGGCAGGCACTGTGCTGCGTGTTCCCAAGTCACCTTTAATCCTTCCCTTTCATGTTCACTTTAATGAGGCTGAATCCACTCCCACTCCCCACTTAAAGCGCAGAGTGCCAGTGAGTGGGAGCAAATTGCTGCCTCCCGGCATCTCCCAGTCTCCCGCATGCAGCCCCCGTCCTGGGCCATGGAGCAGGCGAACGCTCCTCCAACACGGCCGCGGGGCAAACGGAGCAGGTTTGATTGAAAGCTGGAATATTTGCCTAAACATCACCATTCCTCATTCCTCCCACACCTCCTCCAAAGAGCCTGGGGCCTGGGCTGAGCCCCTTCCACTGTAGCCTTAAGACATCTTGGCTGGCTGGCTCCAGCGGGGGAGCGTGCAGCTTTGCTGCTCTTAAATCGCTGCTGTTAAATAGGGCAGGGGCGTGTGGGGTCCAGCCCCACAGCTGCCGTGGCTCTCTCATCCCTGTTTTAATTTCCCTAGTATACAGCTCCAGCTGTGAGCGGTTTTCAGCATTATTTTTTTTTATCATGGCTGCCAGCACTCCCCATCGGTCCCGGCTTTGCTTTGGTCGCTATCGGGGAGGTAACGTACCTCTTACAGACTTTGTTGGGCAGCCCGTGGCTGTCGGCGGGGTAGAAGCCCTCGCGGCAGGCAGGGACACAGCGCCAGTGGGGTGCGGGGGCCTCAGGAGCACAGGGTGCACATTCCTCCTCACCCAGCGCTGTGGGGACAGGGGAGAGGGCAGATGACGTGGGTGGTTTCAGAGACAGGAGCCACATCGCACCAGTGTGGCCACAGCCCTGCATGAGATGGGGGGCACCGGCTCGACTCTGCCCCACTCGTGCCCAGGACTGAACAAGCTGCTTGTTGTGCCACCAGGGTTCTGTGCAGCTGCTTGGCTCCCACCCCCAAAAAATTAGCTCCCATCCCAAAAAACCCACCTCCTATCCCAAAAAACCCAGCCAGGACCCGGCGTCCTGCTCCTCTGCGGAGCCAAGACCCAGCCACAGGGGCTCATTGGGCGACAGCACATCAAAATCCCCTCCAGGGCATCAGCCACTGCTCCCAAGCGTGCACCGGTTTGGCTTTCCCACCCTATGCAGAATAACGCGTGGAAAAAGAGATGGTAAATTGGGCTGCAGAGGAGCTGGAGGAGGGAAGGGCTCGGGAGAGGAGCTGTGAAAGCAGAGGGCCCCACTCTGACACCAGTGTGCTGCAGCTGGACAGCAAACCATGGTGAGGGAGGTGGTATTATTAGAGGCCTTCCACATGCCGGGCTTGAGAAATGGTTATGCAGGAAAAGGAGACGAGAAAAGGCTTGAAAAATAATTGTGGTGAAGTACATTTACGCTGACTGGAATAAGAATTAGAAGGGAAGTAATTTTCTTAAGGGATTAAGAGCCCGTTCCCTTCCACGCTTGCCAACAAGATCAATAAATATTTTGGATTTAGTCTTAGGAAATTGCCCATGTATGATAGATGAGATTCAGGCCACTGAACATGAATTGTCTAGAGATCATATTATCATCAGATCTATGATGATTTTGAGGGCAGAGACAAACATTAACAATGGAAAATAATTGGACTTTCAGGAAGTGAAAAACACAGGATTTAAAGGGAATGCCGAGCAACTTCGGGCAGCGGGGGGAAGCCGGCAGTGGCCAGCCTGGTCAGGGTAATGCACTTCGGCTGCCTGACGTTTTTATGTGCTGCGAAGCCATCTTCCATCACTCCGCGAGGGTTTTACAGCCTCCCCCGCAACCTTATTAAACTAAAGCACCTGGCTTCAGAGGGATCAGGAAATAAAGAATGTCTCTAATAAAAATGTAAAAACTCTCTAAAAACCCCTCCAATATGAACATATTCCCAGCACCTCGCGGGATGTGCTGGAGAGCTGGGATTGCTTCTCCTCCGGCACGCTCTGCCTTGGCTCGGGATGGGTACAGTGGGCAGTGGCTCTTGATGCACGAGGGCTTTGGGGTTTTGCATGGGGATGCTGTGGGGCGAAGGATGTACCTGTGCTGGCGGGGCAGGTCTCACACCACCGGGGCTCCCGGCTGAGGTACATGGTGGGCTGGCACTCCGGCACGCAGCTCTCTCCTGCCAGGCTGCCGGGAAAGCAGGGAGGACGTTTGCATCTGAAGCTACAGACTCTGGGGACCCAACACAGCCCATCCCCATCTCCGCATCCCCTAGTGCCCTACAGCAGCCTCAGCCCGCAGTGCAGGAGGCGTCGGAAAGCCAGCCAGCGCTTCAGGAGAAATTAAAGTCCTGCTGAGACCAAATGGATGGCTGCAGGTTCCTTAATTAAGTATCCAGGAAGAAATAAAATTATTTTTTCCTGTGGGCATCCAGCCAGGCTCTCCCAAAGACCTTTTGCACCATGAGGCTCCCTGGAATAAAAGGAAATTGGTTCAGTGCCGTGGCTGGGCCGGTGCTGCTTCACTGTGGCAGGGATGATTTGAAGTCCCGGCTTAAAAGGATATTGGACAATAAAAAGCAAGCGCCGTGCGGATTATGCCTGACAAGTGCCTCGACTTTGGCTTTTCTGAGGGAGTAGATAATCTTTTGGCAGCGGCAATTTCCTTGTCTGAGACAGTCCCGCTGCTACACCATGGCTCTGGCCTGCTTACAGCCCCTGAGCAAGCAAAGCGCTATGGGATCATACTTCCATGTGAGCTTGGGGATGGAAAACAGCTTCTCCACAGTGCCAATGCTGCTCGCCGGCATGGCTGGGCTCTGCACCCCGCAGGAACTGTGGGGCCAGCAGTAATGGCGCCCGGCACTCCTTGTGGGGTCGGGGCTGCCTTGCCTGCACCCGCATTGCTGGAAAACCACTATCCTATACTAGCCCCACTCAACAGGTACATCAGATAAAATATTCCTGCATGGATGAAGCTGAGGAAAGGGTTCCTGCACTTGCAGGGAGCATTTGCCTGGAGCAGCTGAGCCCGGTACCAGCTCTGCCAGGTGAGCAAAACCAAGCACCCCGTTTGGCTGGGACGGCGCTGACGGAGCCATCTGAGACTTGGGAGGAAACATGCGCTTTGCAACGTGCAGTGTAAAATGTATTCATTGCTTTTTCCCCCCATTTGAGATGCTGTGACGCCGGGAGCTGCTCTGGTCGCAGGTCATCAAATTTGGACGAGCACTTCTGAGCCCGCAGCGCTGCACTTACCCACCACCCTGGCAAGCGCTGGAGAAAAGGAAATTAAATTTAAATTGTGCTTTTCAGCTAAGAAAGGGACACAAAGCACCCCCTTTAAATTCCCAGCTCCACGCCACAGCTGTAGTACCACGGAAGCAGGATCTTGGGTCTTTAACTAATTCACTCTCTAATTTCCCATCGGTTTTCTCAAACTTAAACCACAGGTACCAATGCTGCAGGTATAAACTCCTCCCGTGCTGGTATTTTACCTGAATCCATCTTTGCATGCAGTACATTTGTCTGCTTCACCGACACATTTTTTACAGCTTTGATGACATTTCAGACAGCGTTTCTGACCTTTCAAAAAACAAAGCGAGGCAGGGAGAATAAAATCCGGACAGTGATTTGCAAGCGGCAGTCGGAGCTGCAAAGCCCCGCTGCACCCCAGCGCCAGCTCCCCGGGGCAAAGAGGCACATCCCCCTCCGACAGGTCCCTGCTATTGCAGATGACCTTATCTGTCATTGCTTGCTAAGAAGAAATATACACTTTGTAAGCAGCTAGGATCATTAATTACAGTCTTCTAATTAAGAGCTGAGTTGAGCGCCTCTGCTTTGCATCACCCTCTGAACACCCAGAAGTTTTCTTCCTCCCTTCACTGTGCAAAGCAGGTCGGGGTGGGGAAATTCAAAGCCAATACTCAAAAATCAAGGTGTTTTCTCCACCCATAGCACTTAAAATAGAAGCAACCCCTGCATATCCTCATACTACAGTTTGCAAGTGATAAACGTCCTTACGTTCCTCGGCGTAAAACCCGGGCGGACACAGCACCACGCAGGTGCTCATCTCCTGGTGATGGTAGAGGTTCCGCTTGCACGCTGTGCACTGGGTCGGTCCCCTCCCGACACAGCGCTCACAGCCCTTGTAGCACCGGCGGCACCTCCGGGCACCTTTGTCACCGAAAAATCCCGTGGGACACGAGCTCACGCACATCCTGGGGAAGGAACCGAGAGTGCCTGGGCTTTGGTGCCGACAGTCAGCCACCTCCCAGCATCCTGGCACCCGCCTCCATTCCCTCGCCTGCAGCGTTCAGGGTGTTCCCCAGCCTTGGTGGCAATTTGGGCTTGTTTATTTCTTATTCTTAAGATGTAGGGTGTCTTGAATGTCGTGGCTCTGTAATAAAGAGCCGGGGACTCTCTTGGCCAGCAACCCCAACTATGGGTAAACTTTTCCTGTGCCAGCCCAAGAGATTGAGGAGTGGAAACCCCAGTTCCAGAAGCGATTTGGCGTCTCAGCTAGCTGTCCCTTGGGCATGGGTGACCCCAGCCAGTGAAGCCAATGCTTCTTCCCCAGCTTGATTACATGGTCAAGGTCCTCCAGGGCTCTCCAGCTCCACGTCCCCGACCCCATCATACCCTAGTCTAGGGCAGGGATCCCCATGCCTCCTCCTCCCTCCCTTTTATCTCACACGCTTCTTTCTCTGTGCAAACATCTATCACCCACGCTGCGGTGCAAGCCCTGGGGAAAGGTGCTGCCACCACCCGGGGACCCCATGGGGACATCCCATCACCCCTCACCTGCCGGTTTTCACACTGCCCAGGCTGTAGTGGATGCAGTTCAAGCACTGGTCAGCGTTGGGGCCGTCACAGCCCTGGTCGCCGCACTCGGGGTGGCACGGACCTGGGGAGGGACAGACCGGCTCAGCAGGGAGAGAGGCTGAGCATGCCCCAGACTCCACTGCCAGGCTGCTCTGAGCACACCCTCTCAGGACCGACGGATGTGGGGAAGGGGCTAGGGACCCTCCGCCTATCTTATCCTGTATCTATTATCTTATAGATCTTATATATCTTATCCTATGTATCCTATGGAGCTGCACGCCTCTCCTCCAGCTCATCCTCCCCAGCGCGAATCCCAACCAGCCATCCTCCGGCTGAACACCCTGGTGCCGGAGCAGCTTTGAAAGAGGGGCCGGACCCGCTCCTCGGGGACCGGCAGGGACGCCCGCCCATGTCTGCACTGGGGCGGGGGGGGGGAAGGTGGGCAGAGGAGCTTTTTTTACTCCTCAGACAGCTGCACCACCAATTTGTGGCGGGAGCACTGGGACGGGGCATTTTGCTACCTTCTAATTTTGCTGTCCTGCTGCCCCGCGCTGGCCGCAGGCACCACTCCTCCCAGCCGGCCTCGGCCCCGGGCAGGATCAGGCCTCATGGCTCCCCCCGTTGGCATTTTCCCGGCTACTTTGCAGGGAACAACATGGCAGCTCAGCTGGCGCTTACCCGCATACTCCTCCTCCTCCTCCACCACCTCCACCTGGCTCTGCAGGAAGGCGGCTCTCGACGGCTCCGTCTCCGATGCCAGCACCTCCAGCGTCCTCCCGCGGGACTGGGGGCTGCCCAGCGTGGTGTAGGGGTGCTCAGCCGTCCCGTAGAAGAGGAGGCTCCACTCCTTCAGCTTCCCTGTGGGGCGGGTGCAACGTCACCCATCCCACTCTCCATCCCGCTCCTCCCCAGGGGACCCGGCTTTGGGGGAAGGAGGAGGAGGATGGACCAGACTGTCAGGGCTTCACCACTGGCATGGCAATGCAGAAGCAAACAATGAACACCCAGAAATGTTCATGAGCCCCTGAGCTCCCAGCCCGCACGAATGCAGCCATTTAAGGCACCTAAAAGGATTTTTTTGTTCCAGAACGTGTCTGACGAACCACAGCATCGCTATAGCCTTCATGCTCAACGTGCGGAGAGAACCATTAACTTTAAAAGCTCCATAATGGAGGATTATTTCTGTCTGATAAAAGCCGCCTGGCACACGCTGGATTATTTCTTGCTGCTGTTGTTCCAGCCACCCACCTATCCGACATGTCAGAGGTCTGAGCTCGGTGTCCCCTGAAACACCGCGGGGGCCGCTGGAGCCTGTGCTGCACCCAGGGGCTGGAGACCCCCCATGGCCTTACACTCATGCCAGAGTCCTCACCCACCCACGCCGCTTTGGGGAGGGGGTCCAAAAAATGCTGCTGCTTCTTTCCAGCGCTGTTTTTCTTTCAGTTCCCCATCAACGCAAGTCACTTCACACCCGCCGCATGCTCGGCTTTAACTACTAATCCCTGCATTTCCAGGAAGGGCTTAGAATTTCCAACACCCAAATCTCTTGGCTCTCTGAGGGGGCTGAGAGGATCCACCTGCTGCAAGCGAGCAGTGCCAGTGTGGAGCCTGCAAAGGGGTGAGCTTGGGCGGCATCAGCCAGTGAAGAGCTCAGCCATGTGCCTCCACCAAAAGAATTAAATTTGCTTTATATCTAAAATGTCCCATGCAAGGAAAGTCCAGGCTGCATGGGGCTGATGCTGGGTATGCAGCAGTGCCAGCGACAGGACATCCATAGTATTTAATTGGTATTAAATTAACCAATGTAATTGGTTTAATTTAATGGTCTTAAAATAACATTTAATACCTGTTTCTGCTGTGGGCTGGGAGCATTGTCCCCCTTTTTCCTCCTGCTTTGCCCTCTCTGCTTCAAACCTGGTGCAGACTCTTTGAGGGGGGTGACTTAACGCACTCGTTTTCATTTCATTTTGCAAAGCCGGGTAAAGCTGAGCCCTGACACCCGCGAGGGGCTCAGAAACACTCGCCGCAAACTGTAAATACAGGGGGAAAAGCAGCTCCGTGGGCGCTTTGCTGCTGCTCTCCGAGTTCAAAAGATTTTGGGTGAAGGCAGCAAACAGAAACACTTTCTGCACAACGAACCCCCACGTGCACCTCCTGCCAGAAAGTTGCATGGGAGAGGTTTTTAATATACTCCTGGCTTCCTATCAATGAGCGTGTGGATTTTAACACCCCCGCAACACATGCCAGCCCCAGGCAGGATGCTTCATGCCCTGCTGCCACCAGCCGGCAAGGCAGCTGCCCCTTCCCAGTGGGGCCGGATCCCGCCAGCCCGGCTCCTTTGCCAGGAAGGGGTCAGGGAGCAGGCGGCCAAGCCGGGGAGGGGGGGACACAGCGGGGTTCGGGACATGCAGGGGGCCAGGCTGAGCCCAGCCACCCCCCACCAGCACGGTGGCAGCCCGGGGAGGATGTCTGTCCGTCCGCAGCCCGAGGGGCATCGTCCCCTTGTGCCATTGCACAACCAGCCCACGAGCCAGATGTCCCAGCAGCGAAGCAAAACAAACAAACAACAATTACAGCTCTCGGGTTTCCTCGTTTTGACTCATTACAGTTTAATTTTGGAAACCTGGCTCTCGGTTGCAGCGAGTTTGCTGCTGGGAGAAAACCCGCTCCTGGCTCAGCCAGACCAGCAGCCTCCTGCACTCAGGGATGAAGTTTTGTTCCCATTTTTGAAAAATTTTGGCAATACAGTTTTGCTGAAGACAATAAAACTCACAGCAAATGTTACGGCCAAGCGAAGCAGCCTGCAAAGAGCTTTAGGAGCGAGGGGGACCAGCAGGCGCTGGGCGACATTGGTGCTGGGGGAGCCTTACCTTGCACCGCGGGGTTGCGCACTTGGGATGGTGTGTCGTGGATCTCCAGGGTCCACTCCCCCGCCGCCCGCTCTCCCCAGCAGTGGACGGTCATGAACTCCCAGCCCTTGAACCCCTCGTTGGAGTGGTCGAACACCCTGCAATGGTAATGCCATGCATCAAGAAGCGTGGCTTTGTGTGTCTTATTTAATTGGAAAAGGCAGATAGGTAATTAAGGATTTTAGGGATCCTTGCATGCACCCACCCTTGCATGGAGCCCTCCTGCAGCCGAGACCCGAGCATGCCCCCCACCTTGTCAAAAAACCTGAGCAAATGTGCAGCAACCCCCAAACGAGGATGCTGCCCAGCTCAGACGCGTGCTCTGGCTGCTCTTACCTCCTGGCAAGGAGCTGCGACCTGGTCCCTGCCGGAGAGATGAGGCTGATCTGGAGGTCGCCCCGGCGCGGATGTGAGATGCTGAGCCGCACCACGACGTGCTCCAGGTAAAGCACGTGCTGGTCACGGTGCTGGGCACAGGCACTGCTGAGGGTGCTGGCGCGCAGCACGTGGTCTGCCCGGATGTACCTGCCAGGGACAGGCAGAGCATCGTATCGGGGATGGCAGCACTCCCCAGTTCCCAGCTGCCTGGACACCCAGTTATATTTGAACCTAGTCTTCTATTGCTTCCTGGCAAAAATTATCTCATCTTCCATTGCAATACAGTGTCCCAGCACAGGAATTTGCTGAATTGCTTGATGGTAACGAAATGGGTTTGAACTGCCTCTAAGATCTATGCCTTATGGGCTGCAAGGGTGCTGCTTTATTATAATTATCAGTGCAGCGTTCCTCTTTGGGTTGTAATTAGTGTCTGTATCAGATAAATAGTTTCATGAACAGACTTGGCTCCAAATTCATTCCTGCTTTGCATATGCAAGTCTTTCCGAAGGGACTGCTTTTCTGATGAACAACTCAACTTGCTCTACAGCCAGGCAGTGGTAAACCGGTAGAGTCCATTTGGTCAGACTCCTGATCCCACCCTTTAACTTGGCAGGGACAGACCTACTAAGAATGAGATGTGAACCTAAGCTGCTTTGAACCTGAAGCCAAATTCAGAGACCCCAGGCACTGGAAATTTGGGAACCCTTGCAACAAAGCACTGTTTTTTGGTGACTTCCATCAAGACGAGGTATTTAGTGGAAGAGGCAGGAGAGCCCAACCCATCACTGCTCATGTAGGACCCAACGGGCAAGTTGGTTTTGGTCTCCCTAAGCTGTTGCCAAAATGGCAGACAGCACTGTCAGCCCCCCAAAATTCCCTGCTGATCACCCGTCTGGGAAGCAAAAGCATGGAAAGGGCAAAAATAAATCACCCGCTGTCAAAGCTGAACCTGGAGAGCCCCTGCAGGACCTGCTCCGAGCCGAGCTGTAAGCACAGACCCCAGGTGGGCACTACTGGCTCAATAAACAGACCTCAGGGTGGACAGTGCGGGTTGCTCTGACTGTAAAATCCATTAACATCACCTTGCCTGCAGAAGGGCTTGTCCCAGCCACCCCGACCCGTAATTTCCCTTTCCAAATGCCGGGACAGTGGCTGAGCCTTTGCATCGCAAGAGCCAGCTCCCCCAAAGCTCCTTCCAAGTGGCTGTGTGCCCTGGGAGAGACCCCCACCCCACGACACTCACTTGGGCACTCTGTCCAGGCTTCCCACACAGACGTGCTGGGGAGGAACTGCCTTCCACTTCTTGGCTTCCACCACAATAGCATCTGCATCCACCAGACCAAAGCCATATAGATGGCTAACTGGAAAGAGAGAAGACTCAGAAACCCACTGCCTTCCAAGCAGGGACCAGTAGCTCCTCCTTGGCTCTTGGCAGAGCATCCTCCGACCATCGGAGGAGGTGTGGAGTTGACCCTGTGGGGGTATGAGGCGCTCCAACACGCGGAGCTCATCACCCTGCCCAAGTTACACCCCAAATCCATGTTGGCACAATAGAAAACCCATTGCTGGGAGCAGCCTACTGAAGGGAGCAGCCAACGCTGCAGCTCAGGACAGCCTCCACCAAGCGAGGCTTCCAAGCTTCCACCAAGCCAGGCTTCCAAGCCTCTACCAAGCCAGGCTTCCAAGCCTCTACCAAGCCAGGCTTCTAAGGCTCTACCAAGCAAGGCTTCTAAGGCTCTACCAAGCAAGGCTTCCAAGCTTCCACCAAGCAAGGCTTCCAAGCCTCCACCAAGCGAGGCTTCCAAGCCTCCACCAAGCGAGGCTTCCAAGCATCTCGCCCCACAAAATACTGCCCTCTCCTCTCTCCACTCAAGAGCCTGATGGTAGGAGCCCCTGAGCCAGCTGAGAGTGACCATCCAGGGCGAACGCTCCCACAAGCAAAGCTCTGGGAACCTTTATTTTCTCTTTCATGGCCATTTTTGCCCGTGCCACCTCCGCCCCCGCGGCCCCTCACCTTTATGCCCCGCGCCGTTGGTCTTCCAGTCGGCCGCTCGCAGGTGCACCGGCCGTGAGGTTTTGACCAGCAGATGCTGGACATCCCTCCAGGTGAGCAGGGGGCTGCAACAACACTTGGCTCATGGGATGGCTCTGCTGCCTCCAGTCTTCCCAGCAGCAGCAGGGACCCCCATTGGGTTAAAAAAGACCAAAAAAACCTCTTTCCTGCTCCAAAAGAGCATGAATCAATTATTTAAATGCTAACACCCTGCCTGGAGGTTGGCCATCACTTGGGGTGCCCCATCAGAGGGGGTTGCCCCAGGGAGGGATGCCACATGCCCATAAGCATTGTAGGATTTATTCCTGGCCAAGGGTATTATTTAGCTCTCATGCTCCGGGGTATAACTGGAGCAAATCAGGAAGGTTTTCCCTATTTTCTTGCAGGAGATCAAGAACGAAGCACATTCCAAGGCAGGGTACCAGGCTCGGTAGCTCGTTGATACACACTGCTGAGCAAACCTTCCCTTTATAGGAATAACGGCAAAAATTGCTGGAAAAAACCCTGGTCTGCTCATTTAACAGAAAAATGAAACCAAAGTGTTTCCAACACCCACCCCCCCACCCCACCCCCCCCGGTGGGTTTGCATGATGTTTGTGTGTTCGGGGCGCAGGACACTGAGCACTGTGCGCTTTTAAGCCCCCCCTAAGACCCCAGTCTGGGGATATTGCCGAAGAATTTTCCACGCTTTTCTTACAGTCAGTTCTTCAGCATCTTGAGCTGGGATTTATATTGCTTTCGAGCCACATTTTAAAAACAGAAATTCAATTTATTCCTTCTCATCATAATGGAGTGCCTGAGCACCAAGCTCTGGTACTTAATGTTGCGTTTTATGCCTCAGCTAAACAATACAAAAATTACATCTAATGCTCTTAATATATCTGTAATGAAAACAGCATCTCCGGAAACGTGCTCACCCGACCTGGGAGCTGGGATTAAACCGGAGGAGAGGGACTGGAGCCAACATGCCGCGACTGCCGTCCCCAGACGCGAGCCCAACGCTGCCCTGCAGCTTATTCACAGCCTTATTTTTATTTCCACTCCATAAAAATAATAATAATAGTGAGAAGCCCATGAGAAGATGCTCCATGGAGCAACATGGGGATGCCCAAGAGGTGAGACTGGTCCCCTGCAGGGCTGCTCCTGGGCTGGGGGACCACAATGGGACCGGGATGGGACCAGGATGGGGACAAGAGGCAAAGAGCAGCTCTTTTGAACCGGGGAGCGTGTCGCTGCTGGTCACGCCACATGGGTTTTTGACATTATGCAAAAGTAGTCCTTTTCCCCCCGAAATGAAACACTAGCTGAAAACCATCACTTCTACAGACATTTTCCATTTTCCTTGATGTTTTCTGACTTTTTTTTTCCAGGAAGTATTTACGAAACTCCTGTTGGAGCCAGCTGTCAGCGGTTTCAATGCACCAAATGAAAAGCCTGACTTATCTCACCAAGCCCAACTTTTCAACAGATGGCAACAAGTGAAGAATTAGCTCAATAAAACACCTGCAGGAAGATTAGATGCAAAACAACAACACTGTATCAAACCTTGCCAAAAAGGAGCAACTTTTAGAATAACTTTGCCCCATTTTGAGTTGCTCCAGAGGAAAAAAACCACCTTTTTTCTTTCTGGTTTTGCTTGCCAGCTACTAAATTTGGAAACATCCCCCCACAAGCCAGTGGCGAGGTTACACTTACTTTGCCTCCAAAGCCAAGGCGATGATGCCCGCAACCATGGGGGCGGACACGGAGGTGCCAGTGTGGCCATCCGTGCAGCGGTGCCGGAGGTCCGTGGTGACCTGTGGAGAGAGGAGCTGCAGCCCCGTGCTGCTGGAGATGCTCCCGGCGCGGGCACTACCCCCTCAAGCACCCCAGGTTTGCTTGGGATGCTGTCGGCGTGGAGCTGAGCCTGTGGGTACCCAGACCTGCCGTAGCTCCTACGCCATCGGGGTGCTCTGAGCCTCAAAAAATGGGCTGCAGATACATTTGGTGCATGAGAAAACACCTCTGCTTACATTTTCATTTGCTCAAAGGTGAAAAAAAATATTTGAAAGGGGGAAAAAAGGCAATTTTGCTGTGGGCCAGCTGGAGCAAAACCCGTGGATGGAGTCATGTGAGCAGGGCAGGGCTGGCGTGGGTATGCACCCATGGGTGCATGTTGAGCTGTGCCATATTAAATGCTTTCCTTAAAAGCTCCAGTTCCTAGTGTCAGGCAAGAATTTCCATTTGCATGGGACAAAAAATGGAAAAAAAAGCCATTTCCAGCTTTTTGGTTTCAGGGCTGAGCACAATGCCTGGGTACCAAAAGCTTGGAGAGAGGAGGTGGGCAGAGAGATGCTCCATTGGTTACATTTTTAAAAGGCTCCTGGGTTTTGAGTTAATCTGCTAATTTTTGGAGGTGGGGGGACATGCCACCCAGTTTCTCCCTGAGGTGCCCCTGGAAGCTGCTTTTTTGCCCAGCAATGCTCCAGCAGCACTGGGCTGGTGCTGGCCTGAACCATGCAAATGCTCTCTAGTGCCATGAAAATGGCCCCAACGAGGCACTCAGATTCTGGAAATTAATCTTTTAGGGGCCAAACAAATCACTCTTGAATAAAAAAAGAAATTGACTTGTAAAAAACCCACATTTTTTCTCAAAAAACTAATTTGGGTAGAAAACTCCCTCCCAGCTTGGATAAGGCACCATGCCAGTGAGGGATATTTTACTGCCCGAGGTTCGAATGATGCAGGGGGACGTCGGTAAGGAAAGGCCTTGCTGTGACAAGACCACAGCAGCTGTTAGGACAGGGCAAATACAGCCTGGCTGGCAGGGAAAACCAGGCTGATCCGCATGTGCACACACTTTCAGGCAATTCCTGGGCTCCAAAAAGTCTCTGCTCCCCGTTTGGGGTTGTCACATCCCTGCCAAATGCCTCCATCCTCCCTCTCTCTCTCTCAGGCTAAAAATCCTCAAAATTCCCTTTTTTTTAAAGCAAGGGACAGTGAGCAAGCACGTTGGGGGACAGGTAAATATTTGCACAGGTATTTTTGCAAACCTCCAGCCCTTTCACCCATTTACCAGGGAAAACGCCACATCCCTGAGCTCTTCCCAAAGACCAGAGCAATTTTGGCCCCACCATAAAAAAGCACGAGCAAACCCCATCGCAGGGCAAAGCCCAGCCACACAGAAAACATCCAGGGGATTCTGCCCCACTCAACATTGGGGTAAAACTTACTATTTTCCGCTCGTAAAAAGCCCCGCTGCTGTAGGTGGTGGCGAGGGTGGAGGCACACTCCTCCAGGTACCAGGGCTTGTAGCCGTTCTCAGTGGTGCTGCTGATGGAGATGGTGTAGATGCTGTTGGTGTAGCCGTCACAGGAGCAGTAATCGCCCTCTCTGCCGCCGTTCCCCGATGCCCAGACGAAAATGGACCCCAAGCCCCTGCGGCCCTGCGGGCAGAGAAGGTACGGGGGGTGAGAGGAGGTGTTTGATCAGGATGAGCGGCCATCTCTGTGCGGGGAGGAGGGGGCAGCCCTCCTCCGGTGCTGGGATGCTGTCGGTAAGCCTGATTTTTGGGTCAGCAGGTAGGGTTTGGTTAGAGTGGAAGGATGGGTCCCATCCTGCCCAGTGCTCAGCCCCGTGGATCAGCCCCCGCAAACGTGCCCCTTGGCTCGGCCAGCCCCAGTTTTACAGGCAGCGACTCCCAGTAAGGATGGGAGGGCCTCCAGCAAGGGGGATTTTGGCATCTTCCACGGGCTCTCACAGGGTAAAACATCTCGGGTGCTCACAGCCCCTGGACCAGGCGGTAACACCCGGCACAGCGCTTCCCAGGGGTGCAGGGATGGCTCTGCAGGAGGAACCAGCAGGAAACCTCCCAAACCCCAGGTCTCCCTCGCCCCGAGCCCACAAAGCCCCTCGCAAACCCACCCAAACCACCAGAAACCTTCTGCCCGCCTGTGTTTTAGGTATCTTTTGTTTGGTTTTTATTTTTTAAGCCCAGCCTTTTCTTTCCCCTGCCCATCACTTGGCAGGAACATCTGATGGAGCCATCCCCAGCGGGTACAGCTGTGGGAGCCCACCAGGAATTGGGGGGGCAGGAGGGGCGCGCCAGCTGCCCGGACCTCCCCAGAGCCAGGGGAAAATCCCACCCAGCAGCAGTGGCCGTGGTGCCAACGAGGGGCCCCTAACAAAGCCAACGGCATGGGGGCGAACCGCTCCATGCTCCATCCTCCATCCGAACTGCTGCCAGGGCACCCAGGGTGCCTGCACCCCCAGGAATAACCCAGCCCCATGGGGGTTCACAAACAGGGTGCCACAGTCCCAAGGGAGGATTTTTGGTGACCCAAGCGGGTTTGGGGCAGGAAATGAAATGGCTGGTTCGCTTCCCTGCCCCGTAAGGCAGGGCTCTCCGGGGAGGGTGGCACGCTGCCGGGCTTGGCAGGCGATGGAAGCACACGGCGGTGGCGGCGGAGCAGCCCCATCCTCCCCGCGGCTACTCCTGCCACGGAGAGATTTCGGCGCTAGCCTGGGCAGATCTGGTGTTTACCTCCCTCCCACTGCTCTGCGGCGGCTTCCTCCTCAAAAAATAATAATAATAATAATAAAAAAGCAGCTTTGCTCCAGAGGAATTCACTGGGATTTATTGTGGGTTTTAAGCGCTGCAGGGAGAGGGATGGTTTATTACCTGTCTCGCCCTCCTCCTGGGGCAGAGACTCTCTGAGCTGACCCTGCCTCTGGATGCACAGGCTAAGTCAGGCTCTTTCCTTACTTTATGAAAGTTTTCATTATCTGGCCTGCCTCCCAGCTAAACTGGGTGGGTATTTCCCTAGCAAAGATTAATAGAGCTGTTTGGAGCTCTGCAAGAAAAAGTGCAATTGCAAAGGGAATTATTGCCCTGCCCTGCATCACAGAGAGCTCAACCCAGCTTGCCAGCCCACCAAGCCTGCTGCTGGCGTCTCCAGTCCCGCTTTCCAGGGTTTCCTGGATCTCCGAGGTGGCAGCATCCCAGACCATGTGCTCGGCGCAGGCAGTGACCATCCGGCTCTCCAACACTAAAATCCACCTCCAAGGACCAACCCTTCCGCATGCAACCCAGGCTTTCCTAAATCACTTGGAGGAATAAAACCAGGCACCGATTGCCAAAGGCATGCGGAGACATAGCAATGATTTTGATTGGGATAAATAGACGGGGACCCCAGACCTCCCTTGCGTACAGCACCCCGAGCGTCGTAGCCACGGGTGCTGAGAAAGGCTGCTCGGTCCAGATCCAAACCCACATTCCCGGGATGTCAGCAGGGCTGTGCTGGAGGAAAGCAGGTTCAGAGCCAGCACGGTTGCATGAGGACACGAACAGGCGCATAAATGACGCTACAGCAATGCACACCTAACACCTGACAGCTTTTCCCGGTGGAGCGAGAGCTCACTGCGTATCGCAGCTCCCTCGGATTGGAAAAAAACATGCTTTCCCTTTGCTCTCAAACAAGCAACTACCAAGATTTCCACAAGCAGACCCCACACACCCAACTACTTTATTTGCCATCCTCCTTAGCCAACGCCATCGCAGCAAGGGGCTCCTGGCCGCTATAAAACCTGGATCTGGGTATCATTTAAACCAGGGAATCCCTCCCTGGCCAAGGCTGGGGATGATCCGGCTCACCCCAGCAGCGCACCAGTCAGGTGTGGGATGCACAGCATCCTCCCGCTTCCGCAGCACTGCCAGGGCTTGGGTGTTTGCCCAACAGCACTCCATGAGAGCCCAGGATAAATGTCCCCTCGTTAGCTTGGGAACTAATAAGGTGTGGCTGGAGGAACGAGAAACAAGATGATAAACTACTCCAGCGCAGTCCTATTGCTAATAGATGAAGCTTATTTTAATGTTTCCATTAAAAACTCAATTTTAAGGATTTATAACTCCGTTACAGCTGTTTGCTTGAGCTAAAGGTGGCGGCTAACTCTCTGCTTGTGGCTTTCCTCGTTATTTAAGGAGAAGTCGTCAGCAGTTAAGAGCTGTGCATGTAGGATAGTGGGTGCCGCAAACATGGGTGGCAGTGGGGGGATTGATGTCCCCCGGGACACAGAAGCAAGCATCCCAAAACAGTGGGGCTGCGCCGGGCAAGTACCCTGCTGCCACCCGCTTGCTCCTGCATGGAAAAGTAAGGTCTAAAAAGCAGCTTGTTCCCCTGTATTTACATGGCCTGAACTCCCCGGCACTTCAATGGGTTCCTCGGCAGGCTCACTGCCCCGGCAGGAAATCAAGTAAATAGTGGGAAAAACACTCCACCCTATTTTTAGATAACAGTCAGGCTGCGTCACCCCAGCCCACGGCCACCTCAAATCCCGGCGCGCTGCAAGAAGAGGCGGCGGAGGCAGGAGTGGAGGCAGGGAGCGAGGTGGGGAGGTTTCAAAGGCCAGGTTGGGGCAGCCTGGGGCTGCCAGTGGCAAAACCCCAACCCCAAAGTTGCTGAAGCACCCAGGGAACACCCACTGCACAGCCCGGAGCTGCTGCGACACTTACCCGCGGCGCCCGCCGAGCTCCCAAGAAAGGTCTTTTTCCCCGGTGCTTTTAGCCAATATTGGGCATTTTTTAAAAGTGCCCAAAAAGAGAAGCGGCGCAGGAAGGCCAGAGCATCCCCAGTGGGGATTGACAGCTGACTGCTGGAGGACTTCAGGGATGACAATAATCTGAATTTTTCCTGTGCCTCCGCGGCCGGATCCTGTGGCAGCACCCACGTTCCCCCCCGGCCATGACACAGCCGCTCGTTCGGGGTGGAAAACCAGGGAAATGCTTAATGTGATGGAGACCCCCGGGAGAGGATACCAGGGGCCAGGGGAGGGTGAAGGAGGAAGGATGGAGATGCCGGGGGGCGGTCGCATCCCTCCGCACCAGCACCCAGGGGGATATTTTGAGGTGCAAAGTCCCCCCCCCCCGGCAAGAACTGCTTTGGGTTTCTTAGCCCGGTAGAGCTTCGCAACTCAACCTGGGGCCTGCCTGCTCTGCCAGGGCTCTGCCCGGCAGCCGGCGCTGCCGAACGCTCCTGCTGGGGCCGGCCGTGCCGAGGGGTCCCGCCAGCGCCACACCATCGCCGGGCACCTCCCGCCGTCACCGCCCTCAGCCGCAAAATCCACCGGAGCTCTTAGGGACGCCGGGGAAAACTAGGAAAAATTAGAGATGATTCACCCCCCCCCGCCCCAGCCCTAACATTGGCATTGCCTCGGGGGGCTGAGCCGCCCGTCCCCACGCCGGACCCCGGGCCGGCCACGGCACGCGTTCCCCATGGGGCAGGAGGAGGAGGGCGAGCGCGTCTGGGCGCTGTGGGATCCACACCTTTTTAATGCCATGCTCAAAAGCCTGTTTGGCCAATAGACCAGGTCCATCAACTGTCTTCCCATCATCATCTGGCCCCCAGCTCGCGCTGTAAATGTCAATGTAATCGGGTCTGATGCCAAGCGACTTCGCTTCAACAACATCTGTTACATCGCCATCTAACATACGAATGCCTAAAAGCACAAAAACATCAGACATTAGGGCTTAATGGCTTGGATGAAAGTGCGAGGATTGCAATCAAAGGGCTTTGTTAACGGTGGCGGAAACCGCACGGCTCAGGCGTGCCTGGAATAGCTTCAACCCGTGGCCCCGCACGCTAACGAGCCTGGCAGCGGGAAGCTGGGGAGCTATTTTGGAAAGTTCTCTGTGTTGCTGGCGTCACAGCAAGTGATAGGGACAGGGGGGTTAAAATTCACTTCCTCTCTGTCGGCAGGGATTGGGCAGTGGGAGCGGTGCTGCACTCCCCAGTGGCAAAATCCCCCTGCTAAAAACTTCTTTTCCCCCCCTTTTAATTAATTAGCTAACTCATTTCTGCACCTGGAAGACATCAGTGTTTCCCGAATGCTCACGGCTCCCTGGCTTCGGGCACGCCGGTGGGATGAAGCCTCTCCCCACAAGTGGGAACGACTGTGACTGTCCCCAAATCCCATCACTGCCCGGCTGACGCCAGCGGTGGGGGAGAAGCCCCAGGAGAAGCCCCAGGCTGCGGTTTGCACACCCAAAATCAGTCAGGACCCCAACCTGCGGCGAGACGATGCTGCCACCTGGGATAACCTCATTTCCAGCCGGGAATGCCGGCAGGTGCCAGCCAGGGTGGTTTGCAAGCAGAGCCCACCAGCCACGGCAGCACTGTCTGGGGGATTGCGGCACATCCCCAGCCTCCAACTGCTGCAATATGAGGGTTACAATCCCCTCTGCTCCCCATCACCCTTTCCCTGCCAGATTGCCCCCTCCGCATGGTGGGCAGAGGGTGCCAGGCACCCCAAAGGGCTGCCCAGAAACAGCCCTTGCAGGAAAGGAGGTGCTGGAAATTTCAGCATTGTATTTTGCCAGCCAGGGAGAGTCCGGTTTATGGGAAAAATGCATTTCCCTTTCCACGTGTATTTTTTCTTAAAGCAAACAAACGCAGGCAGATGTCATTACAGCTGCAGCTGCACTCTGGACACCAGTCAACTCAAATATCTCTTTTCGACACTGTCCCCTACCAGCCAAAAACAAGCTTAGAAATATAAAATGAGGGAGCAGAATAGTTCCCCAAAACTTCCTCTCTTTGTCGTGTTAACAAGAAAACACAAGGAGCAGGGGCAAAAAGCCGAGCCCGGTGTCCAAGCCGTGCTCGGCTGCGGCGCAGCAAGCAAAATCAGCCGAGGGATGTTTTTTTGTGCTTGCTAAGTGTGGGCACATTCATCAGTGAGCCCAAAGTCAGCCCAAAGTTAGCTCAAACTCATCCCAGAGTCAGCCCAAAACAACCCAAAGCCAGCTCAAAGTCAAGCCAGAGTCAACCCAGAGTCAGCCCAAAGTGAACTCAAAGCCAGCCCAAAGCCAGCCCAGAGTCAACCACCCATGATGTGGGGACCCCCCTGTTAAATAACAGGGGACAGGAGGGAGCAGGGAAGGATGCTGCAAAATAAATGAGCTCTTTGCCATGCAGGGAGCAATACTGGCCTCCAAAGTGAGCGTTTGAGGAGAGGGGAAAGGAGGAGGAGGAATGGCAGGAGCCCATTTTGTTTCTTGAGCAGCAACGTATTTTGCCTGGAGCAAATGAAAAGCAACGCAAGAGCGCTGAAGAGCAGCCAGTAAAATTAGATGGTAGCTCTCCGAGTGTGACAAATAGGCTTCCCCAACAAGTTGTGCTCATTAATCGCTGCTTTATTTGCGTAATCCATCTAAAATCACTCTCACTGCAGCTATAGCGCATTTTCCTCCATGATCCCAAACTTGATATGGCTACAGACTTTATTTTTCCTCTTTGCCTGTTCATGTTGTGGGAAGCACACGGCCTCTACCCTCTGCCAGGTGCCTCACATCGATCAATGCCTCCCAAGCACACCCCCAAGGCAAGGCACTCATTAAAGGAAGCAAATTAATATGCAATCCATAGGTCGTTATAAAGTCAACAAGTAACGCTCATCTCCACAGCTGCTGTGGAGAAACGGGCTTGAAAAGGAGCATGAAGGCAATGGCCTGATCCTGCAGGATGCAAAATTGCCTTAAACCCCCCAGGAGCTTTGCCTTGCTCTGCTGCTGCTTGCTGCATGCTTTGAGCTGGGTTTAGGGACAAGAAGCCATCCCACATGCTGGGGGGACAGGGGATGGGATGGGATGGGATGGGATGGGATGGGATGGGATGGGATGGGATGGGATGGGATGGGGGGACGTGCTGACATGCCGCGCCACAGCCTTTACAGCCCCTGCCAC
>WAAD01009591.1:353786-367771 GCA_013389945.1 Fregata magnificens
GATGGGCCCCCGCCCTCCCCCCCCCCCGCCCCGACACCCCCATCTCCCCAGTGGGTGCTATAAGAGGCCGGGCTGGTCTGGCCAGCCCGGGCTCAAACCAGCTTCCAAAACCAGCTACACTAATGCAAATGAGCTCTGTGATGCTCATTACCATCAGGATCCAATTTGGTGATAAAGATTCATTTGCTTCCCGCACATTGTGGTATTTGAGGGACTGTGCAAAGGTCCCCCCACCCCGCACAGCCCCAGCCCCCCACTTCCTTGGCGTTCTCCCCACAAGGGTACTCTGGGGGTCTCCCCAGACCCCCCCCACTCCGAATGGCTCATCTGCAGACATTAACCTCACAAATGAGTGATTTTGGCTCTGAAGCTAAACCACCACCTCCGACCATAGCACACGCGGCCACCCTGAAAAGGTCAGCCCCCCTTGAGAGCGGCTGCGAACTTTTGGGGTGAAACCACCACATCCTTGATCTACGTGCATCCTCACGGTGAGGATGCAGTCCAAGCAGGTTTCCATCCCAAAATACATGGAGCCGGGGTCCCCTGCACCCTGTGTTATCCATCCTCCCCCAAGCCCCCCCAGGGCTCCCTGCAGCTGGGGCACCAAGGAGGAGACTCTCTCCTGGCAATATCTGGGAGAACAGCATCCCACCACCCACCCTGGGAGCCCATCGGCACAACCAGGGTGGCCATGGTCCCTCGGGGGGACGGCGAAGGGCAGGGGAGCCGCAGGCAGGTGCCAGCCTCACCTCCGATGCGTGCATTGTAGGCAATGCCCACGATGCAGTATGAGTTGTTCGCCGCCGCCGCCACTTCCCCTGCGCAGCGAGTGCCGTGCCTGCAAAGAGAAATCCCCCATGAGCTGATGTCCCACGGTGAAGGGTCCCTCCGGTCACCCCCCCCAGCACCCAGAAACCGGCCCTGAGGCCAGAGTGGTGGAAGAAAGTGCCCCAAGAGCTGCAGAGCCCTTATCCAAAACCAACAGCGAGGGCTGGGGGACGGAGGAAAGTAATGCAGAAAGCAATTTGCTGTTTGCATTTTGCACCTAGATGCAATCTGCTCTTTGCTGCTCTTTGCGTCTTGCACCTAGATGTAATTTGCTGTTTGCATCTTGCACCTAGACGCGATTTGCTCTTTGCATTTTGCACCTAGATGCAGTTTGCTCTTTGCATCTTGCACCTAAATGCAATCTGATCTTTGCATTCCCATTTCCTTTCCACATGCGTCACCACGCGCCCATCCCGCTTTAACCGAAGCCCAAAAAGTGTGTCCAAATTTTGACATCTAAGCCACCCAGCCCACCTCACGTGGTTTAATCCCTGACCACGGTGAGGAACCCCCCTGGTGCCGTCATTCGATGGCTCAAGGGTTCGTTAGCGATTAGCATGGTTGCCACAGGCTGGATTTGCATTAAATGCAATGACTCTGTGCAAAGGCTGTAAGGCAGCATTCTCTGCAGCGCTGGGGATGGGGAAAGGCCATGGACCTGGAAGACACCCCCGGGGGGACACCCAGCCCTGGGGCCCCTGCACACCCTGGCCATGCAGTCACCGGCTCCATGGCAATTAGTATCGCGTACTTATTCTCATTGCTGGCATCGTAGCGCGGAGTCGGGTCGTGGTCGTTCCCATTGACATCATAGCTTGCAAGAGGATCCTGAAAACACATTGCCACCGTTAGATTTGACTTACCAGCACAGCACGGGACAAAGTGGCCTCAGCAGCGGCACGGTCCCGCTTTGCCCGCAGCCAGCTGGGCAGTAAATGCCATTTTCCACTTAGTTTCTGACTATTTGTTCAAGACAAACAGTTTTGGGCTGCAGGCCCTGCTGAGAGATGGCTGCCCAGGGGGAAACATCTGGCTCCCACTGGAGACAGCTCTTCTGAACCCCAAATCCTGCTGGGTCCAGCACCGTTCCCCCCACCCCGCCCCCAGCCGTTCAGGGTTTGAGCTGCGGCTGAGTGGGTTCATGCAGGTTTTTGGCTCTGCCCTGGCGAGCCGGAGGAAGGCAGCCGCTTCCCAGGCAGCTGCAAAGGGAGTTTTCCCCAAACCCTCTGGTCTAAAAACCTCACTTCCTTCTTAAAAACATCTCAAGCTTTTTTAAAAAAAACCCTTTTCTTCTAATCTGCCAAAGCACAGACTTAAACTGTGTTTATACGCTGAAATTCTCCATAAATCAATTCACTGTGAGGATCAGCCCCTCCATCCCCAGCCCGTCCATCCCCAGCCCGTCCATCCCCCAGCTCACATAGTTTTGCAAGAGGTCAGGGTGGTTCCTCTCTATGCCGTCATCGAGGATGGTGACCACCACGTTTTTGCCGGTGTAGCCCCTCTGCCAGGCTGCCAGGACATTCATCTCCGACCTGCAGCGACTGCTTTTATCGCCGCAGTGCTACAGAGGGGAACACAGCAAGCACAAGCTGCAAAAGGGCTGCAACCCCATTTCAGCCCATCTAAGCAAGCAGCCAGGCTGGGAGTCCATTTGATCAACCAGAAAATATATTTATATCCAACCCCCTGCCATATAACTTGTAGATTTGTTATAACTTTACTCTACTGATCAGACATCCAGCAGCAGTTAATCCAGGCAACACTATCTCCCTATTATTCTTTTCCCCCTCCGTTTCAAATACTGCGGGCTCATCAGTTTTGAAGTGCTCATTTCCTTTCTGCGCTTAATTTTCAATGAATTTCCCTGTCAAATACAGATCGATGAAGCAGGCAGGAGAAAAATGATATTGTAAATAGATGGTTGCAGCTCTTGGATGGGTAAAATGCATCGGTGCTGCAGCCGTGCTGCTCCCAAGCCTTCACTGCGCAGTCCAGGACAAGGAGCTGCTAATGATGGTGAAACACTTAAAACTAGACTCTCTTGTGTGTTAATTTACAATTTTAAAATCCTGCCGCCAAGCACATTCACTGATATTAAGGTGTTTCATTACTGGCCAGGCTGAGCAAAGATTGATGACATGTTTGATCAAAAATAAATTAACCCCCCATGTAAAGCAGCGGGTTCCTCGTGGGGCGATGGAGGGGAGATACCCACCAGGTACCACATGTTGGGCCACACCGGGTCGTTGAAGGGCGGGGTGTGCGGCTCACCTCGGACCTGCCTTTTCACCCGCCGCTTCACCTCCTGCTGCTGCAGCCAGTCCACCTGCAAGCAGAGCCACGGGTCAGCATCGCCCCTGGGCACAGAGCCCGGCATCGCCCACAGGCACAGAGCCCAGCATCGCCCGCCAAAACGGGATGCAGGATGTGGAAGTGGTGTGAACCGCAGCCTGGACCCATCCCAGCATCACCCCACGCACCGGCAAACCCCCTGGCTCCTTTGGCAGGGCTGCTGCGGAGACAGTGGCTTCATTTTGGGGAATAAAGGACGGATGGACAGGGCAGGCTCAGCTCTTTGTGGCGTCCGAGCCAGGGACCAGATTCCTCTCCCGGTGCAGTAAAACCCTTGAGCATAAATAACGTCGCCTCCAAGCGCGTGCCTAAACCCCCCTGACTTAACGAAGCACTGAAGCACGCGCTGAAGTCCTGCTGGAGTCGAACCACATATTTAAGCATTTAGTCAAAGTGTTGGAGAAGACTCAGGTGCTTGGCTTAATTTTGGGGCTGATCGTTCCCCTGGCCAGGAGGCTGCAGCCGCAACTCAACCCTGAGACTTCACCACCCAGCTCCACGGCTGCTAATCCTTCGAGCTCCTCTCCTCCTGATAAAATAATAAAACTGGGGGCTTTACCCAAGCACAACATGTGTTTCTCAAAAATACAGGACGACCACACATGGCCACGGCAGGTCTTGGGGAATGCGGCTGGCTCCGGAGAGGCATTTTTGGCACTGGCTGTGAGCAAGGCGGCCTCGGAGCTGACCGCTCTGACATTTGTTTGCTTTTCAGTGGGTCATAACATGCGAAGAGATCAACCGAGAAATGAGCTGGAAAAGGCCGGGATTGGGAAACGCTGGTGTTTGCCCACGCTGCTGCGGCGGAGGCTGCCTAAGGTGCCAGTTTGGGAGCAGCCGCATCCCATCCCTAGTGAGTGTTTTCCCCCACAGACCCTTTATTGCCCACAAAAAGGGCTTTCCTGCCTTCAGCACGAAGATGAAACCCAGGTTTATTGAAAATAGGTTGTAAAAATAATTTATAGACCAAATCTTTACACATGCTCACGCTGTGGGGAGAAGGGAGGCACCAGGCGATGAGCTGGGAGGGCTCTGCAGCACATCCCTCCTCGCCCGACACTTTCTTCCCGATGGCTCGGGGTCTTTTGGGAACAGCAGAGCTGGTCATGGGGCTGTCTCTATTCTTGTGACTAAGGTTTTGTAACAAAAAGAATAAAAATCCAAAATGCAAGTTTGTGTTGGGCTCATTTATGTGAAACTGTCGGCTGAACCGAGTTCTTCTTGCATGGTTTATAGCTTTCTGACTTGGATGGAGGTGGATGGGGAGCTGTGCGTATCAGAAACCTGACAGTTTCCAGCCTAGAGCTTGGTTTTTAAGCACATATATTTTAAAGAAAAAAACCGTTGAAAGGAAAAAAATATGTATTTCATAGAAAAATGAGTTTCCATGCTGCCTTGGCTGACGACAGCATGCTTATACGACGATGAATTTAAGCATTGGAAGCAAAAATACAACTTCATGGTCCAGTTAAAAAAAATAAATACATTAAATAGAGGCTATGGCCCAAATACCCGGCTTTTCTCCTTAAAGCAGCACTCTTTGGCAGCATTGCCGTGGGTCTCGCTGCCCAAGCCATGGCTATGACCTTTCCCTGCAGCTTTGCTGGATGCAGGAATGATGGGAAGATGTGGGATTTCACGGGATTTTGCCAGGAGCTGCAGTGCCTCGCGGGGACATCTTCAGCTTAAACACACTCCTGATCGACCCCAGCGCTGCCAGCCAGGAGTCGATGGAGAAGTCTTGTGCGGACACAGATAAATCTGCAGTTTAACGGCATTGATTTCAAGGGGGGGTTGCTAAATCGATGTGGCTGGTGTGGGAAGACAACGGGTGAGCAGAAAGGAGCCCGGGGCATCCCTGCAACAACTCCCGTGGCTTGTGAAACTTGGATCAACTTCCGTCACTCATCCAGGGGGGAGAAGCTTCTCGGAAATTTAAAAAAAAAAGTGGTTTTGCTACTAGAAATGGCCAAAACTGTTACAACACAGTCCTGAGCCCAGAGGGTCCCTGCTCTACCCCTGCAAACCTTAATTAGCAATAACAAGGCGACCATGAGTGGTACTAAAGGACCCTGCAAGGAGGCACAAGTATCACCAAACCAAACCCTTTGCTCTTGCTGTAAACAGAGGGGCAGCTTTTTATGTTCCCCCTTACTTTGAGATTTTCAGTGGCTGATGCCCAGATCCAGCCACCCAGGGTAGCTCCACCAAACATGATAACCAGCACAGGTGGGGATGCAACTCCCTTTGCAGCTCCCGAAAGGCAACCGCTTGACTTTTTCCAGTGGATGTGCAGGAATTAAAGCAGAGATCCAGGACAAACCAGATGGCTCCAGCATGTTTGCCATAAAGCACAGCAGAAATAAGTTAGGTGGGGTCGATTTTGCTATGGTACATGGCCAGAGGCACAGGGACTGAGGCCGTGACATCCTCCGATGAGGATTAAGAGACTGGAGCAGCGAGGCTGAAGGCTCAAGCGCTGCGAGGACCAACAGGAGCATCCCAGCAAGCTGGGAAAGTTTATGGTGATGAGAGCTGCAAGATGAGCCTGTACGAAGGGCGGCACAGCACGGCATGGCCCCGTTCTGCATCCCGTTGCACCTCCACACCTCTTACTCTTGCCACCACGACCTGCCCCCCAAATTGCTGGATTTGCTACATCTCTCCTCCCCTTCAATCATCTGCCAGGTCGCTTGGCTCATATCAGCCCCAAACGGAGCAGCCGCTGGCCACAGGGGCCTCTTGGGGCAAGAGGGGAGCTCGGCAGCAGCGTGGTGCCACAGGGACCAGGACCCCGGGTGATGCCCAGCCCTCGTGCAACTGAGCCCCACGGCAGAGCAAACCGATAAATAATGGCACTGGAAACAATAGCCCCTGGAAGGCACGAACCACCCAACATCTGCAAATGATTGAATTTGCTGGTTCTTTGGGATTTCTGCAAGATTTGTTTCCATCTTCGCTATTCCAGCTCGTGTTTCCTTGTACCTTGCAGTGATGTTTTCCTGCATCTCACATGCTAAGCCAGTGCCGTCCAAACACCGAGACATCTCCAAAACAATTTGCAAATGTGCATGGGAGAGGGGGAGAGACAACACATGCCAAGAGGTCTTGAACTCCAAGTGATAACGAAGGATTAAGAGAACAGGAGCTAACTGCTGTAGTTTGCAGTCCATAGAGCAAGGTAAGGTAAATGTTAATAAGACTAAAAGCCAATTGATTTGGTTTGCATTATAACTAGACTCATTTAAATGGAGGTATTTCTATTGCAGAGCTGAATTAATTATTTGCTGGGATGCCTGAGCACCTCCCTGAGGGCAAACAGCTTAATTAGAGCCCAGCACACTTCCAGGGCACCAACACTCCCCTGCCTGAGGCTTCCCCTCCCAGCAATGCCGCTGCTCACTGCTCGGCAGCAGCCACGCGTGTGCCTCCTCAGAGATGTGCTACAGACCCTGTCCAAATATTTAACAGCAAATCTCTCTGGAAAGCCAGCTGGCTGGGGAAAGCAGGGTTGCTGTGTGGGTCTGGAGAGATGCGGATGGGATGTGTTGTGCTGAATGGGTTGGAAATGTCTTGGGAGTCGCGGGCATCCAAAGGGCAGCTGGGAGCATCCCAAGGGCAGATGGGCATCAGTGCAAGCACCAGCAGTTCGCTGTAGCATGGGTACCTTCATTGCAATGGCTTTTTCTGCATTTATTTCCCCCTCTCCCCAAAAAACAGACCCTGCCCACACATTAACCCTTCCCCTGCTCTGCAGAAGTAGCATCTTGCAGGGCTCGGGCACCAGGTGGAGCTCAGGGAGGAGCAAAGCCAAGGCAGAGCCCCAGCCCTTCCCCGCCACCCTGAGCCCAGCTCGCCCAGGTCCCGCCTGTCCCTCCTTGCCTTCTTCCCCCCTGCCATTACTTTTGTCCATTCAGCTGCGCTGAAAATCCCTTCGGATGCTTGCTCTAGGAAAAAGCAATGCAGAGCTATTGCCAAGGATTTCACACATAGCAACCATTGAGGCAGCAAGTGTTGTGGCAACTGGATCAACGCCCCGAGCATGCAACAGCCTTTCTATCCTGGAAGGCTTTTTTTCCCCCCTTTTCTTCCTCCCCACTTTCAGGCAGATGTTAGTGTTTAGTCACTTCTAAGTATTTTTTCATCACTGATCGACATACCCATGTCCAATGAGTCACCCCGTGCATGCACAGGGCTGCGGTTCAAGGATAACATGTCATCGCAAGATGCTTGGGCTCATGCTTGACCCAGACCAAGCCAACAGGCTCCTCTGGGGGGAAGCGGGGACCCCCATCCCACCATCCCTGCAGAGGCTGGGGGACCTCGGGCTGCCCAGCCCCATACCTTGGGGTCCATGCGGAGGAAGTTGTGCGGTCCCCGGCTGCTCAGCGTCGAGCGCTTAAATGTCTTGCTGTGGTGAAAGTGGTAGTAGTTTTCCAAGCTCCCAATCTGCAAAAAGACAGGGTTTTGTTGTTTTGGTTTTTTGTTTTGTTTTTTTTTGTGTTTTGTTTTGTTTTTTTTTTTTTTTAAAATGAGGTTTTCCCATGGTTACCCCCTATTTCGGTGCTGGCAGCATCCCTTTGTGTATCAGTGCAGCCGTGCCTTGCACCGCAAATCCCTTGCTCACACAAAGCTCCCTGGCAAAGCTGGGGTTCAGAGAGGCGATGCAGGATGCTGGCACTAACCCTGGCGCTACCGCCATGGCAAACAGTGCTGGTGGCCGCATGCTGCACCGGCACAACAGAGCCCAGAAAACACTTTTATGAATTTTCACCCATTAAATGTATCTTTGCAAACTGCCTTCCATCAGCTCCCGAGCAGAAATAATGAGCTAAAAATGAGCTCAGCAGCTGCAACGGAGCCAGGAGAGCTGTGCCTCATCATGCTGCTTTTCCCCACCCGACGCTCTGACTTCGCCCCGGCAGCAAGAACAGCCCCGTAAGGAGAGGTGAATGCAATCCCTGATAACCCTGGAATGCTCCTGGGAAGCACAGGATATAAATGTGCTTAGCCTGGAGTCAGGGATGGCAGCAGGAGGAGTCAAAAAAAAAAAAATCTCCAAGCAAACCAACCATCCCTCCCAAGGGATGTGTAACACATGTCCCAGCCTAGAGTCCCTTCCCAGCAGTAAGTGCAGCCTGGGAGCGAAGGCGAGCTGGGAAAGGCAGCCCCACTGGCTGCCTTCAGCTCAGGGAAGCCCCATGCTCCTCTTTTACAAGGTTTTGCCCTTTTTTTTCTTGCACAGAGCTGAAATGTCCCACATTTGTGGGAAAACACCATGCCAGCCACGCCACCCTGCCAAGCCCTGGCTGCACTGCCTCCAGCCCTCTCATCCCGACAGTTGGAGACGCCATGACTCCTCTTTTTCCATCCCAAAAGCACGGATGAAGTCCCGGGGCTACGTAACGAGCCGGGGAGATCTCGGCCAGGCGCTGTGTGACGAGCATCCCACGGGGATTCACAGCGGTAGGGATAGGAATGACCCAAAAGCTGCACTCACAGGCATACGGCTCCCAGGTCACACGATTTTGGTACAAATTAGGTCTCTGCTATAAATTCCTTTTCCCTGAGGTTGGTTTTCTTTCCCCCCCAAAAAAAACCCCAAACTGTCCCATGGCCAGGAGCTGGATGCTTCAGGGAGCCAGCGGCAGTCCCTGTGCCTGGCTCACAGGACCAGGGCGAGCCACGCCACGAGCCCCCGTCTGCCACCCAGGAGCCAGGGTGACGTCCCTGAGGCCACGTGTGACCCAGGGGCCAGGGTGACATCCCCAAGGCCAGACCAGGGCTGGTTGCAACAGCGTGGGGGGAGCAAACAGGTTTGTCGGGACCAGATGCTGAAGCAGATGATGACAGCTACTTACATCTTTATCACACTTAATACCTTGAGATGTGCCAGTGCCTCTTATGAGCATTAAATATTTAATTAGTTTTGCTCTGCCTTTTATGCCAGAATGTCATTTAACCGACTTTACTGTCATTAGTGTGATTTTTGTAATTTGTTTCCACTCAAGTTCATTTAAACCCTCCCGCCTCCCCGCCGCCTTTTTCTTTGCATTACAGCATAGCTATGCATTTTCTTCAACATCTACATGCAAAGCAGTTGCTCATTGCAATCTGCATTTGGCTTTTAAAACCCATTCTTCAAATCCACTCTTACTTATCAAATGGAAGGAGGATGCTCCAACCCCCCCATAGTTTAGGGAAGCCTTGTGCGAGGCCACCCTGCCTCTTGCTCGCTCTGCCTGGAAATCCCAATCCCGCAGCCCGGGTGGTTCAGCTCCGCATCTGCCGGCTCAGCCTGCAGTTTGCAGGGTTATAATATTCAGTTTACTCTCATCTCTGGTCCCTCCGACACTTGTCATAACAGGATCACGCTATATAAACAAGCATCGGCTGAAGAAGCACTTCTGTTCCCCACCGGAGCGGGCACAGGGCTTTTTGGAAATAAATGTGAAATTACCACGCAATGGAAATCAGCAAGAGGATGGGGAGGGAGACAACCCCATCCCAGGCTCTGGGGATGCCTGGTGAGAGCAGCAGGAGAAGCACCCTGTGCCCCAGGTTCTTTATTCTCCTGGGATTTATTGAAGGAAGAACGAGGAAAACCTTCTCAAGTCGGGGCTAACTTGAAAGCTGACCCCGCTCTGAGCAGAGGTTGGACCTGGTGACCTCCAGAGGCCCCCTTCCACCTAAGGTATTCTAAGGAGAAAAATTTCAAAATGCCTTTTTTTTTTAAATGGAAAAGTATTTGTTCTCCTCCTTGAGGTCAGTCAGCTCAGTGAGGGCTCCACAATGCAACCCCTGAGGATGGGAGACGCCCAAGAGAGTTGGGTTTTCTCCTGCGTACAGCACCAGCAAGGCCACAGCCCCATGGCCACAGCAACGGGGATGCTGGAAAACCCAGTGGAGCACCCAAGAGGCACGTAGCAGGACTTTACCAAGGGCTGATCCTTCCTGGCTACCTAGACGAGCAAGCGTACCCATCAGCTCATGACCAGTCAGAAGATAACTGCCCATGCTGAAAGGTCCCAGCTCTGCTGCAGAGGAGATAGTCCAGGTTGCCACCAACTGCAGTTACAAAGCTCACCCACGCGAAGCCTAGGAGACCACGTCGAGCAGCTCCAGACACGCTCATTGCCTCCCCAAGCACATTTACCACTATCGACCTTGATTTTTTTGGACATCTAACTTCTGCCAAGAACGTGCCCAGGAGGTTCTCATTTCCACAAGGCTCGAGTTTAATTTTCCCAAATGATTCACAGTTTGGGGCTGAAGTTTCAGAGGAAACTTGAGATTTTTTGAGGCAGCTTGAATTTGTACCTCAACAAAAGTGAGGTCATTTTCTTCCCCCCATTAATTGAGGCAGAGGAAGCCCTGGCTGGTGCTGCCCAGCTCCGCTGGACTGCAGGTGGAGCAACCTAGAAGCAACGTGAACACGTTTTGCACCCTGCAAAGCCATCATCACTACGCCAAGGGTATCGATGGCTCCACTTCCAAAAAAACCCCACACACCTGCCAACGTCATCCAGCCAAACAGGGAAGAGTTTGAAGCTGAAGGAGCTACTCATGGCCCTGACGGAACCCAGGCAGTTTAGAGAGAGATGGAGATGCACGACAAAAGGATGAGCGGCAACAAGTAAGGGGAGAAATCCTATTTGGGTATAAAGACAGTAATTCTTTGTGTAGGGTGGTGACACATGGGTCTGGGGAGGTGGTGGGATCTCCATCCTTGGAGATCTTTGAATCTCACCCGGCTGAGGCTCCACGCAGCCTGCTTTAGCCTCAAAGTTACGTGGGGGGGTGGGCCCAAGACCTCCAGAGGACCTTGCCAACAGGAATTACTCTATAAATACAGTTCTTAACAGTGTTAAGAAGAGGTAGGATGGCAAGGCGTTTGGCTATCTCCCGATTGCCTTTTCCATTCCCCTTTTCCCCCAAATCCTGGTGCTGCCTGCAAGCCCCCCGCAAGTGGCACCAGGGCAGGGAAAGGCACCCGGGAGATGCTCCTGCAGCAGCACCCGGCTCTCCCAATGCATTGCCAGGCGGAGACGAGCCCAGTGCCCGCCCTGCCTCATTAACAGCCATTAGTATTTCGAGCAGGTTCAAGATCACTTGTAGCTAACAAGACATGGCAAGAAAGAGATTTTTGGGAGCTGCACACCACCGAGGGCAGCACTAGAGCCCGTCAGGGCATTTCCGAGCCCATTCCTTCCCTCCCCATCACAGCAAAGTCTTCCAGCATCTCACCCAAACCATCCCATTTCTGCAAAATGCAGCTGCATCTGTGCTGGGGTCCTCCAGGAGGATGGATCCGGCTGGGGAGGCCGTGCTTGCTCCCCTCCTGGGGACGCCACCCATCCCCATCAGGCACAAGGACTCCAGCCATTGAGCTCCCGCCTTCAGGAACGTCATTCTCAGTCAGTCATGGCTGAATTCAGCCCAGTAAGGACTGAGCCCAAGGCTGCAAGGACACCATTGCTCCAGCATCCCCCAGATGACAGGAATCAAGGAAAGCTCCAATTCCAGCCCCAAATGAATCCTGCCTGCCTCCCACACTGCAGGTGAGACTGCCGAGCACGTGCGAGCCCTCCCAAAATTTACCCTGTTGGACACAGCACAAGGAAAAAAAAAATCATATAAATCCTGTTACTGGGCTAGGAACAGGCTCGTCACCACCCCCGGGATGGCAGTGGAGGCACTGCCCGGGGCACCGGCACCGCACAGCCCTTGCAGCACCCTCAGCCAGGGCCTGTCCCGTCTCGCCCCGGCGCAGTACGGCGAACAAAGACCAGCGGGGAGGAATGAGCAGGCGTTTGGGGGTGTAAAAGCTTTTCCTTTTGTTTAATTGTTTGCTTCACTTAAATAGAGGCTGATGCAAATGATTCCCCAAGGGAAATGTTACTCTGCTGTGACCCAGAAGGGTTTAAGGGTGTCTTGGTGTGTGGGTTGGGCATGGGAACACGGCAGGACCCAGCTCGGACACAGGGAAGACAGCTGTGTGTGCAAACCCCAGTGATGGCTTTCCCAGCCAGGAGCATGTCAGGAGCCCCCATGATTGCGTCTTGGAGGAAAAGAGGTCACCAGCCACCAACGCAGGGCTGAGCCTCCCTTGCACCCAGCTGGGTCACCCCCATGACCGGCACCTCTCCTCCCTCGCCATGTTGGACCCCACCACTTGCCTCCACCTGGAACATCGCCCCAGGGCAGGGTGATATGCCCTTGTCAGGGTTTTCCAGCAGGTTTTGCACAGGAACAGGCCCCCTGGGAGGGCACATCTCACCGGGGACTGTGCCGTCCCCCGGCAGCTCCGTGAGCAGAGGATGCGGTGGGGGAAGCTGGGGACACCCAGGTCCCCACAGGGCTTGGCACAGGATGAACCCCGAGCACGTCGCAGCAAATATCACCCGTGAGCACACACACGCAGGGAAAGTGGTTCCTTGGGGTTTCGCCCTGGAGGACCCCCTGTGGGAAGAGTCCGGGGAGATCAGAGGGCTGAAAGCAGGGCATTGAGAGCAGCTGGGGAAGCCCCAGCAGTGCACGAGCTCCCAGCATCCGTGGAAAAGACAGGAGCCAGGAACACCCTGATGCAACCACAGAAATATTTCCCTTGCTCTCCAGCCTGCGCTGGGCTGCCCCAGGGAAGGGCTCAGGGGGGAGGGAGGGATGCTCTGGTGGGGCCACGTCGCGCCCATGGGCCAAACACCTCTGGTATCGTGGGGATGAGCTTGGGAAAGCTGGGATGCCCCAGCGGGGAAGGGACACAGCAAAACCCCAAACCAGGAGCTGACATTAGGCTGATGCAAATCGGGAGAGTGGGAAGCTCAATCAAGATATTCTCTGGCTGAACAGGGATAAACATCGAAAAGCCCTTTGGGTTGCACAACCGCATTCACCCGGCCCCCCCGTGATAGAGGCATTTGAATAACGTAAGTGATCTTCTCCTTGGCGGGGCGAGAGCGGAGCACGGCAGGTAGGGGATGGAGGGTGGGATGCGAGGGGTTCTCCCCCACGGGAGGTCACAGACACCAGTGCCGGAGACAGTGTCCCCGATTCAGCCTCCCCCCCCCGCAAATTTGTTTACGCAGCACCCCGTGACTTTAATTATACTTAAAAGCAGGGTTGCGATATAAAGCAAGGTTATAATTTATAGTCCAGGAGACACCTTGGGCAGGAAGACAACCTGAAGTGCCACCCAGCCAGAAAAGCGCTGAGCAGCCGGGCGGCGCGGAAGGCGATAAACTCCGGAGAAAACTCTGAGGACACCAGCCCGCATCTAGGTTTACAGAGAGGATGAAGACATCGAGAGGAAAAGGAGCTGCCGTGATCAAAGTCGCCTTTAAGCCATCCGTGTGCGGCGGGGGATTGAAAGCAAAAGTTCCTCGTGTTCCCAAAATCTCCGATAAACCCGGGCCAGAGAGTCCAAAGTTTGTTAAATCCACAAATGTAACTTTCCGGGATGGGAGGAACTTGTGCAATCCCCCAGCCGGTGTGGGAACGGGCTGTGCGGGGCGAGGGCACCCCGAGGAGCGGCCGCCCGGTTCCGCCGGGGCCGGGGCACGGCACCNTCGCCTTTAAGCCATCCGTGTGCGGCGGGGGATTGAAAGCAAAAGTTCCTCGTGTTCCCAAAATCTCCGATAAACCCGGGCCAGAGAGTCCAAAGTTTGTTAAATCCACAAATGTAACTTTCCGGGATGGGAGGAACTTGTGCAATCCCCCAGCCGGTGTGGGAACGGGCTGTGCGGGGCGAGGGCACCCCGAGGAGCGGCCGCCCGGTTCCGCCGGGGCCGGGGCACGGCACC
>WAAD01009591.1:380037-391545 GCA_013389945.1 Fregata magnificens
CGTGGCAGGGATGCAGGCAGCGGCATGGCAGGGATGCTGGAGGCGGCATGGCAGGGATGCTGGAGGCAGTGTGGCAGGGATGCTGGAGGCGGCGTGGTGGGGATGCAGGCAGTGGCATGGCAGGGATGCTGGAGGCAGCATGGCACGGATGGAGGCAGCGGCATGGCAGGGATGCCGGAGACAGCACTGTCAGGCTGCTGAGACGGGTGTTATTGCAAAGGCTGCGGCTGTCAGAAAGTCTGACCTCCTCTCCTTGCGCCTCTCAGGCTCATAAATGCCCCAAGCTGGGACAGAATTGCCATCTGCTCCTGCTCCAGCCAGTGCAGCCAAGGCAGTGCACAAGCGCATCCCCAGGGGTGTTGCGCCAAGCCCCCCAACCTGCCCTTGCAGGAAAATGCTTCCCCTGGCACACCTCTGGCAAGGAACGCCACGGGGCGAGCACCAGGCACTCGGTTTGGCTCAGCCTGAGCACCGCTGCATGCTGCAGCACCCAGGACCCACAGGCAGCTGCGGGGGCCAGAAAGTATTTGAAATTTTGGTGTTTTTTCCTGCTGAATGGGACCGTTTGCCCTCCCAAAGAGCCTTGCTGGAGGGGGATGCTGCCCAGGTTTTGGGTCTGTCGGTGCCGCGCAGAGATCAGCCCCAAACAGCACTGGGAGGGATTCACACACCCAAAGGGGTCCCTGGGAGAAATGCTATAAAAAAAGGAAAATACTCCTTTTTTTCTGGACAGATAGCCTCATCCAGGCTGCAATTTGCCAATTTGCATTGGCAAACGTCATGCGATTTCCCAAGCCAGTGTCCCTGAGCCTGTACCTCCAGGGGACACAAATGCCCATATATCACCTGAAAAGGGGGAAAAAATAAAATAAATAGTGCAATTCCACATAGAGCAGAAATTAATTTGCAAAGTTCACAGCCTGGAGGAGTCGCGTGTGAGCACATCGCAGCCTTTTCTGTGAAAAATGGCTGAAGCCAGCTGATGGCTCCCATGGGCCTGATCCTGCCCAAAGGTCCTGCTCTTCAGCTCCCCACACCTTGGGCTTGGTGGGTATTTTGGGACTGACTGGGGCAGACGTGGACCCTTTGGAGTTGCCTCACTGGTATCTCCTGGGGCCGAGGCGCTTCCCCGGAGGGAGGCGGAGGGGATTTGTTTTATATTTGATGGTATCAGGACCCCTCAAGGAGATCCTGCCCACCGTGCCGCCCTCTTCATCGTCACAACCAAGGGGCAAAGGCAGGGAATGGGCTTGTCCCACCCCGCTGGCCCTCATTCAGAAGAGACTGCAGCACTGAGGCTGCCATTAGCCAGGGAGAGCCCAGCCCAGCCACAGAGCTAATGGGTTTCCATGTTTATTACCGGCATTAATTACATTTTGCAGTTTCAGAAGGGAAACATTTCCCATGAGTGCTTCTCAGCCAGACCTTCTCCTGGGCTCACAGCGTGTTTAATCTATGTGTCTGCACTGGATTCTCACTAAGGTGGGACACTGGCACGGCTGCAAGCTGGGCAGTCAGCCGCAAAGCTCCTGGCCTCGCTGGAAAGGCTGGGAGGTGACGGCAGCGCTGGGAGAGGGATGGAAAGCTCTCATGGTCCCAGTGCTGCCTCGACATGGGGTTAAGGCTGGATGGACACATGGCAGGAGGAAAACCCCATCACAGGAGCATTTTACACTCCCCGCTTCACCTTGGCCGCTCAGCCATGGGCAATACCTCCAAAACCTGTCCTGGACACGATGGGCCAATGCGATAAGCCCTTCACGTGAAAGAGTTTAATTCCCAGCACTCACTGTAAATCCCTCCGGAATCCACTTGTTCCAATCCTACCTCCTGAGTCTCTACCAAAACCAGAGCACGGCCAGAAATCTCACCACCCCCGTGCTCACGCCAAGGCTCAGCTCGCGTCCGCCACGTCTGCATGAGGCATCTTCATGGAGCATCACCCCGAAGCCTGGGTCCAGGAGCCACCAGATTTTCCCAGCCTCCCTCTGCAGGGACCCAAGCACTGGCAGCAGGGACCGAGGATGCTCTTGGCTGTCAGCATCCTCAGGGAAACCTGGAGGCAGCTCCGACAAGGCACGGACTCTTTATTGATTTCAGGCAAATTTGGAAAATATTTGGGGGCTAAAAAAAGAAGCTGGCTTGGAAACATCGAAACAATTCTTCTGGGGTTCCCAAAATGAAGTGCCTCAGAAATACCTAACCTCTGTTCTTGAAGCTTTTCCAGGAACCGTGGGGGTTTACTTTCTATTTGGAAATGGCCTTTTTTTTTTTTTTTTTTTAAGTTTAGAAAGGGGTTAATTGATCTGCAAACTCAAACTTTGCATTTCTTGTCAAACTGACTATTCTGGGGTGACCTAAAACCAGAACATTTGGGGGATTTTTTTTTTTTTAAATCAGGCCGTTTCAGTTTAATCTGAATTGATTTTTTCCCCCTTCCCTCCCCCTTATATTTTCCAGATCAGCCACTAAATGACAAATCCCTTTCTTCACCCTACGGCGCATGGCCTTTCCAGGCCATCCCATGTGCTCGGCTACAAGACAAACCAAACCTGATCCAAATGGGCTTCCCACGATTCTCCCTGCAAATCCAGCCACAAATAATCAACCACATCTCTGCCAAATTCATGTGCCAGCATCAATTTCCAGCTAAATCCATCCACCAGTATCATCAGATACATTGCAGAGGGATCTGGATAGGCTGGATCGATGGGCCGAGGCCAACTGTATGAGGTTCAACAAGGCCAAGTGCCGGGTCCTGCACTTTGGTCACAACAACCCCATGCAACGCTACGGGCTTGGGGAAGAGTGGCTGGAAAGCTGCCCGGCAGAAAAGGACCTGGGGGTGCTGGTCGACAGCCGGCTGAACATGAGCCGGCAGTGTGCCCAGGTGGCCAAGAAAGCCAACGGCATCCTGGCTTGTATCAGGAATAGTGTGACCAGCAGGAGTAGGGAAGTGATCGTGCCCCTGTACTCGGCACTGGTGAGGCCGCACCTCGAGTACTGTGTTCAGTTTTGGGCCCCTCACTACAAGAAGGACACTGAGGTGCTGGAGCGTGTCCAGAGAAGGGCAACGAAGCTGGTGAAGGGTCTAGAAAACAAGACTTATGAGGAGCAGCTGAGGGAACTGGGGTTGTTTAGCCTGGAGAAGAGGAGGCTGAGGGGAGACCTTATCGCTCTCTACAACTACCTGAAGGGAGGTTGTAGGGAAGCGGGTGCTGGACTCTTCTCCCAAGAAACGAGCGATAGGACGAGAGGGAATGGCCTCAAGTTGCGTCAGGGGAGGTTTAGATTGGACATTAGGAAGAATTTCTTTACGGAAAGAGTGGTTAGGCATTGGAACAGGCTGCCCAGAGAGGTGGTGGAGTCGTCAACCCTGGAGGCGTTCAAAAAAGGTGTAGACGTGGCACTCCAGGGGCTAGTTTAGGAGTCATGGTGGTGTTAGTTGATGGTTGGACTTGATGATCTTAGAGGTCTTTTCCAACCTTAATGATTCTATGATTCTATGATTCTATGATCACCATCAACTGGGCAGTGGCCGGACATTCCTTGAGCTGCCTTCGGGAAGCCGGAGCATCGCCCTGGATCTGCTACTGCCTTTGAGATGCATCTGCCCTGATTTATTACTGCAAATTTCTTAGACCTGGGGCATCGCTGCCCAAGCCTGCTCCCACCTTGGAGCCGAAAGACCGACGTAGTGGTCCAGCTAAAATTAAGTATCCGGAAGCCAGAGCTGGGATGCTGCGGCTCGGATCACATATAACCATAGAATGAGAAAAAAAATACAACAACCACAAACTATTTGCATTTCAAAATTGAAACGTTTACTTCCTTTGGTATTTTTGCGAGAGCGCTGAAGGCAGCGCAGGCGATGCTGGCGGCCGAGGGCCGTTGAGGCTTCGAGTGGCATGTGTGAAAACACTTTTTGCCACAGAGAGGTCCCTTGGTTTTTTTTTTGCGACATGCAGTAGCTTAAACAACTGCATTTGGATGGTATCAGTGGAAGGGCCTCTGTAGTTCTGTATTTTGCTTCCAGCACACAGGTTTTTTGTGTTGTTGGCTTCAGACAACTCCACATGCAGCGGCACAAGGTGGGGTCCCCCTGCTCGACCACGTGCCTTTCAAGCGACCCCAAAATCTATCCTATGTGAGAACAATCTCAAACATCAATTTACACAAATAGAGCATTTCCATACATTTGACAGTTCTAAAGTCCACGCACAGGGGTGAGCTTCAAGCAGTTCACTGGGAAACTGCGGTTGGGCGCGTGCCAGGAGCACCGCATCCCTCCATGGCAGGGAGGTTTTGGAGACAAGCAGGTTTCTTGGCTGGTATCAGCCATATCCAGTCCCCTGGGGAAGGAATAAGAGAGGCCAGAGGGCTGCAGGGCTGGAGAGTTGCCCACTTTGTGGGTCAGTCCCCCAAAGTTGTGGGGTGAGCCTTAGACTGAGCTGGGGTTGGACCCAGGAGTCCAGCTCCAGCCCCAAAACCTCACATCAGCTGCTGAAAGCATCTCTCCAGCCCTGGGGCAGCAGCTCTGCTCCCTCCCCACCCCACTGCAGAGGGCTCAGAGGCACCAGCTCCCTCCTGTTGCTTGGATGTCCCCAGGGAGGGGGCACGGACCCACCAGGTCAGCGAGCTCGGCCCATCCCAGCACCTGGGATCAAAATCCCCAAACCTCTCCCTTTCCCGTCCCCGCTATGCCTCCCGAGAAGCCATGGCAGCACCTGTGGAGGATTAGACCCCTCCTAATTTCCAGTCTCCATTTATTCCTGTCCACTTTTAGTCTCATTTGTTCTGGTGCCAACATTGTCTTTCAGCTTAAATAACTCTTCCCCTTTCCTGGTGCTTCCCCCCTCGAGGTACCAGCAAGCATCTTCTCTCCCAGCCTTGGTCTCGCACACCCAAACCGCGCACATCAGGAGGGGATTTTCCTTTCCTTAGATGGGGATCTAAGAAAATACAGTACCAGCAGCTGCAACTGCACAGAGCCAGCCAGGCTGAGCAGCCCCAGCCCCGTGGAGCTCAAAACCTGTTGAAAGCACCGGCCAAGGCTGGATTCAGCAACCGATGCTGCTCGGGTGAAGCCACTCTGCCACCGCAAGGACCTTGATGTGCTCCACCACCCACCTGCCTCCGTTCAAGCCGGATGAGATTTTGGAAGCGCACGGTCAGCTCGCCAGGAAATGTGATTTTGGAACCCCCCCAAAAAAGCAACGGTGGGAAGTCAGTCTGTTTCAACCATCGGGCTTTCCTCTGAGCACAGGGCAGAGGACCAGGACCCCACAGGAGCTGGTAGGAAGGCGGTGGTTCAGCTGGAGACTCCTGCCTGGACACAAGGAGCTGGTAGGACCAAGGTGGGTTGAGGGCAAGGAGCAGGGACCAGGGATGGAGGCAGGGACTGGGGATGGAGGAGGACCTTGTGGAAGGGATAAGGCAGGGAGGTGGCCCGGGGCTGGCTACTGTCCACCCTGTGGCATGGCAGGAGCACATCCTGCATCTCAGAGCCAAAGATCCCAGCACAGGATCCAGGTTGCACCCAAATGACCAAGACCGGGAACTACGGAGCCAGGATTAAGCCTTGGGCCCAAGCAGTGCTGGGAAAGGCAGGAGCAAGAGGGGAGGCCAGGAAAGAGCATCCTGTGACCCCAAAATAAGGTGAGCAGTGAGGAGCAACTGCTGAGGTTCCTTTTTACAGCCAGTTTCGGGGAGCCGGTCTCACCAGCTCGCTCGGTGTACAGACCACAGCCATGTTCAGGTTGTTGCTTCATTTGGCTTTTTTTTCCCTCAGAAAAAATCAGCCCAAGTCCTGCAGCACATCTGCCAAAATCCACGTTCACAACAGAAACGGTGGCTCAGACTCTGCCACTGGGGTCCGCGCCCTCAAACCAGGGGGCAAAGGAAGGCGGCATTGCTAGGACAGGAGCATAAATCAGAATATTGATTTAAACATAACTATTGATTTAATCCCTTCTGCTGCTTCCCCACATTCCCGACGTGCTCATCCAAATGACAGAGAACGTCGTTTTAGACAAAATCCATGGTTGCTCGCTGGGCAAGTCATCGGTCCCCAAAACCTGCGGGTCCCTGCATGCTCAGGGACGGTTGGCATGTCCCCAGCTGCTCCCCTGCCAGCCTGCACAGATGGCACCTGCCAGCCTCAGAGGTGGTGCTGGGCACAACTTGGAGCAGGATTTGGCCCTGGGAACCAGGCAGGGTGGCAGGTAGGGATGGCAGAGTTGGGATGGCCAGGGATGGCCCCAAGAGCAAGAGCACGCCTAGCAGCTTCACTTTACCTGAGGTCATCAGTGCCGCCAGTGTTGATTACACCTATCCGAGGGTTTGTTTGTTGCCACAGCAAAAAAAATCAGGTTCTGAGGGTATTATCACATATGTATATATATTTTATAGATATATATTTTTTAATATATATATCTCCCAGCAGCTCCAGGAGGACCCTGCTGGCTGCATGCATTGCACAGAGGAAAGCTGGGGGCTGCGATGCACCCAGAGATCCAGCCTTACCTTAAACTCACCCAGAAAAATCCCTCCAGCACCTCTGGGGCTGCAGCCTTCCCATCTCGAAGGGGTGTGTGCAGGGCAGAGGTGTTTTGGGGAACTCCCCTGCCTAGATGGAGCAGGGAGCAGCGGGACGTCGGGGTTGGAGCACAGGAAGCGGTCCCCCCAAACTCAGCCCAGCTTGAAAGGCCAGCAAGCACTAAGACTAACAAACAGTCAGTGTGTTTATATCCCACCTTCCTGCCGGAGTAGCAGAGAGCTGGAGTTATTTTTGGCATGTTTTGTCACTGCTGGAGACGTCGGTGAAGGCCAGGAATGGCGCAGAGCTGTTGGGAAAGCCCAGAGGCAACTGCCCCAGGCACAGGGCGATGCGGTGAGGGACGTGGGAAGCTCCTCCGAGCCCATTTACACAGGGATTGGGTTTAGCCTGCAGGATGCGGGGCACATCCCTGGCTTGGAAAGACCTGGGGATTAAAAGGAGCATTGACTGGGATAGCCTGTCCAAGCCACCTCCTATTCCAGTCCCGCGCTGCTCCCCTTCACCCCATGCAGCAATGGAGCAGGAGAGCTGCCCTGAGCCCTCGCCCACCAGGTACTTCACCCCTTACCACCCGTCCTGCTTGGCCATGGCCATCACCTGGACACCAGCAGCAATGTTCCAGCATCATCGGGCACCTCTTCCAGCCCGCACCCGCTGCCTTTCAGCAGGGCTTACTGCTAACAACGAGTTAAAAGAGAAATGAAAAAGAAAGCACAAACGGCATTGCTCATTGCCCACTTGCCATCATGCCACAGGGCTTGGCCACAATCCTTCAACTCACTGCTGGCTTTAAGATAATTTAAACCATCCATCTCCCCTATTTTGCCCCAGCAAGTGACCTCCTCACCCACGGTTTTGGATCTGCTTTGTCCCTCCTGTGAGCCCAGGCTGCGGTTGCTGGCCTGCGGTGGCACATCCAGACGTCCTCTGCAGCAAGGACTGCTTTTCCTTACCAAATCAGCAAGATCAGCAAGGAGAGCACATGAGTTCTTGCAAGCACTCGCAGGTTGATGGCTTTGGCAGAGAGCTGGGTCTTTTCTTTCAAGCATTTAACTAAAATACAGAGCACGAGTGGCAGGAAAGCCCAGGTTTGATTCGGGCAGAAGCTCAGACTGGTATCAGCCAAGAGGAAAACAGGTAAAACCAGGACCTCAGCAGGTCTGGAGCTACTGGCCATACCCCAAACCAGGCACGCTAACTTTGACTGCCCCACCGCAGCAGGGAGCACGGCTGGAAACACCATCCTTTCACACAGCTTGTCCATAAAACATAAGATTTAAGCCCAGAAAGCAGGTGGGGAGGTGAAGAGAGCCCTTCTTCCACGCTAGCTCCAGGTCTATGGTCTCCCATCTCCTCCAGCCTTTGGTGCTGCTAATTCCCTGTGCATCACCTGAGGATAGGGCCACCTGCACATTTCTTGTCTAGCACAGGTAGTTTAGAGGATTGCACTGCACCCGAGAAGTGGTTTATCCCCACAAACACACTGCAGCTGTGAGGAGAAGGTGCCATGGGCTCTACCTGGCATCAAGAGCCTGAATTCAGCCCTACCCTTGAGCATCCATTCAGACCCAGCGCTTTCTCTGGGCCTCTTTATTTTAGCCCCAACTGAATAGATTAAATTAAGAACACCCACATTAACTTGCCGTGCATGTGAGGGGGCTGAGGATTTCTCCTCCAGCTGAGGGCAGGAGCCCCACGGCCACCCCGAGCCCAGCACTGGCTCCCAGCCTTACCAGCACGTCCACCTCCTCCTCCCCGCTGCCAAGCAGATTACAGGGTAATTGCGATAATGAGCCTCTGCCCTTCCAGCCCTGCTCAAAGCATTTAATGAAGCCAGGCGCTAATGAACTAGGCTTCACGGCGCCCTGGAGATGGGTTATTGCCATTTGAGGTGGAGGGAAACCAAGGCAGGAGCAGGTGGAGAGGCTGACCCTGGTGACGAGGTACCTCGGGCTGGATGCAGGAGCCGGAGCTCCCTGCCCAGAGCGGGGAAAGGATGGCAGGTAGACGTGATGGTGACCACAGCTCTCTCATGTGGTGCCTGTGGCTGGAGAGACGGGTTTGCCCACATTTGGGAGGGCAGGGGGGACTCCCCAACCATCCCGGTCCCAACTCAACCCTGAGCAGCTTTGAGGCAGCCGTGCCTCCGCGGCCGGAGCTCCCGACCCCCGGCTTGCTGGCATTGCCATCCTCCTCTGCTTCCTGCCCCCCGAGTTTTGCAAGACCCCAAACGCAGCTGCAGACATGCAGAGCCGGAGGACTCATGGGTCCCCTTGCAAATGAGCTTCCTTGGTTTTGTGACTCACCAGCCCAACCTCCTCGGTATCACTCGTGACTCTGTTTCACTTTACTGGAGCAGCATTGTGCCACCTCTTATCAATGAAGAAGACAACCGTCTGGCAGCACGTCCCACCCCGAAGGGGCAGCCCGACCCTGCTGCAGACACGTGCCTGACACCTCTCCCCACAGCATTTTTGGACCAGCCTCCATGTTGTCGTGCAATGAGCATCCTCCCTTAATTCCTCTTGCAGATCACACGTCCCCCCCACAGCAGCTGCTCCTGTGTTCCTACTGGTGGGGTCGCAGTGGGTCTCTCCAGGTCTGCCTGCAAGGATGAGGACAGCCAATAAATCACAAGGATGCAGCCTCCACATCGCATGCTCTTACAACACACACGTCCTCACATGCACGTTGACGGCATGCTAAAAATATTCTTCACTTTTTCACCGATTAAAATTTTCCAGGAGTCAGAACCAGAGCCCACACCCTATCTGTGAAGCCGGAGGTTTCCTCTCACCCCCCCAGCCCTGCCAGGAAAAGAGAGAATACCGAACAACGTTTCTGGTACTTTGGGTTTTTGGGGTTTTTTTGGTCATTTTAAAAGCCTGGCTAAAATATCACCTTTTTTCAATAATTCATTTCATGATGGCTGGCGCTGTCCCGCCGCTGAGCTCGGCACCGCCGCACCCTGCCTTGCTCTCACGCACCCTCTGGAGAAGCCTGTGGCTGAGCTGGGATGTTCCCACTCCCCACCTGAAGCCCCATTTTGATGGCTTGGAAAATTAAACAAAGAAAATATGTTTTTAAACCAGCTCCCACCTGGTGTTAGGCGGCAGAGAGCTAACCCCAGCTTGGTAACGGCTCTGAATGATGATGGCCAGTCACCATTTCCTGGTCAAATCTTTCAGAGGTGCCTCTTGTGCCAGGTAAAGGAGAAATCTGAAGGATGCTCACAACCCCCCCGGCCACTGGCCAGGCCCCTCTGTGCCATCGCCGGTGATCGTAACACCATTTTCTTTGCCCACTTTGGCTCTCAGCCGTGGAGGAGGAGCAGGGGAGGCCACAGAAGGTATTTACACAACAAGGGGATCGTCTCGGCAAGACCGGATCCTTTGCCAAACCCGGAGCTAAGCTGATACGAAGGAGATGCCATCAGTGTGTTTTTGCTAATTATCGCTAATAATTATTTGTGCGTAGTTGCTCTTAGGAGCTCTGGTCCTGGCTCAGCCCCTGCTGCTCTTGCAGCCTTGCGCAAGTGGGACAAACAGGGAGGTCCTGCCCCAAAACGCTGGGGATGAGAGGAGAAGGAAGGCGAGTGCGGTGCCTGGGCAATGCCCTGAGCGCGGTGGTGGGCACAACGGGTCCCCCCCGTGCTGTCCTCTCTCCCCACTCACACCAGTGACGGCCAGTTAGACCCCCTTTGTCCTCCTTTTGCTTTTCTGAGTGCGTTCGGTGCCTCGGCCTCTTGTCAAAACCCAGATTCATCACAGCACATCTATTAGCGGCTTCCTCCCCCTCCCCATGCGGGATGTCTTTCTGCTGACATCGCAATCATTTCCCTGTCAACATGCCTTGACAGCACCAGGATTCCTCATTTCAAACCCTGGTGTGTCCCAGGGTGATTCCCAGCTCCTCCATTAACCCCTGGCCCTGCAGGATGGGGGCAGTCAGCCCTGATGGATGCTCCGGTATCTCTTCCACCTCTGGTTAGCAGAAGCTGTCTCCTGTTTTTCCTCCCAGCATTTGCCATACCTATGCAGAAGAGCATTTAACCTGGAGGTAATGGGTGTCGAGACTTTTCTTCTCCTTTCCTTCTTATCTTCTCTGCTGAGAACAATGGAGGCAAGGTTTGCAGAGGGAGGTAATATCTTTTTTTAGACTGACTGAAATAATTAGAAGAAAAAACAGGCAGGCTGTTGGGTACATGAGCCCTCCAGCAGGCCTGAAATAGAAGCACAAGTCTGCAAAGCTGAATACCAGTGGAGAACAATAGCTCCGAGCGTGACTAGTTGCGTTAACCAGTTCTGCCACCAAAGACCATTCCCCAGCTGTTTCCCTTGGGCTAAGGAACCGCATCACCCCTCTGCCGAAACCCGCTGTCCTGAAACCAGCCCGCTGCCAGGAGCCACCGCTGCAGCCGAAGGAGCCATGATGGCACGTGGACCTGAGCCCCGGGCATCGCTCCACACCGGCTTCATGATGTCCAGAGTGCCATGATGGTATCCACAAGGGCATCCCTCACCTCTCTGCACCCTGTGCCCTGCCCTGCTGGTCCTGGGGCCCTGCCTGACCCCAGCCCCAGGGACACTGTCCCACCCCGTGCCCCAGGACCCTGGACCCTGCCTGACCCTGGGGACCCTCCGATTCCAGGGACGCTGTCCTACCACGGGGGTCTGGCCTGATCCCTGGGGTCCCTCCGATTCCAGGGACGCTGTCCTACCACGGGGGTCTGGCCTGATCCCTGGGGACCCTCCGATTCCAGGGACGCTGTCCTACCACGGGGGCCTGATCCCTGGAGTCCCTCTGATTCCAGGGACGCTGTCCTACCACGGGGGCCTGATCCCTGGGGTCTGGCCTGATCCCTGGGGACCCTATCTGATCCTGGGGACCTCTCCCAGCCCAAGCTCCTTGTCCCGCCTCAGGGACCCCGTCCCACCCCCGGGTACCCT
>WAAD01009591.1:392127-435611 GCA_013389945.1 Fregata magnificens
CCGGCCCCGCTCCGCCCGGGTCCGGCAGCGGGAGGCGGCGGGGGCAGCCCCAGCACGGGGGGGGGCAGAAATGGAGAGCCCAGGGGATGGGGGTCCCTTTGCCCGAGCAGCCCCCGCTGCCTTCTGCGCTCCCCCGGGTGCCTCGGAGCTGCCGGCGGTCGCCGGGACGGAGCATCCCGAGAGCTCTTGGGGTTTTAAACTTTCTAACCGGCCGGGCGAGGCTGACGGGCAAATGTTGGCGCTGCCGGAGGACGAGTGCTGGCAGACTCGGGCTTGTTCAAATGCCACGCTTGCTCAGGCCACCTTGTGCTGACTCTTGCTGGGGTGTTGTACTTCCGTACTGGAGCTGGGCCTCGGTCGGACCGCAAGCTTGGCCATGTCCACATACCTAGCAGCCTTCCCCAAGTCTGTCTTCCTCCTCCGTCTCTGCCTGGGATGGGTTTAACTCGGAGTAGGGCAGCGGTGCTTCTCCTGCACGTGTAGGTTTTCACGTCCGTGGGATCACATCCCAATAATCCATCCCTGTGCGGATTGATTAAGATGCCACAAATTTGTTAGCGAGTTAAACAGGTCGTTTTCTCCCCTCATCTGGCCGCCCAATTATTCCTGCTTCCTTTCCTTAAATGAGGTTTTGCTGCTCACGCACAAAGAAAGCTCCCGGTAGCGCGGACTGCCGGAGGACTTCAGGCTCTGGTACATGCGATACCGGTAGCTGTGGCTTGTCTCTCCCCCCGCCCCGCCTCCGCCCCTTATTTTGGCACCCAACATTTTGTGGCAAGAATGAAAGCTTTTTTAAGACAGCGGGGAGACGGCAAAGCCGCCCAAGTTGGTAGTGACTGAGAGTTGTTATTATCCGCCGGTATCCGTGAAATTAATCCACAGCAGAGAAACTGCTTCCAGCTGGTGTCCGTGCTCACCAGGCACCCGCTGGCCGAAGGGGCTTCGTGATGGTCCCTGGGGTTCAGGAGCGAGGAGGGCTGGCAGGGCTCCGGCTGCCCCACTGCCTCCCCAGCACTGACTGACCGGCTCACCAGACGCTCTTCGTTAACAATAAATGAATCCTCCAGTGATTGCTTTCGGGAGGGGTGTCAGATGCGGTTTCCCAAGTTTCACGTGGATCTGAGCAGTTTATTTCCAGTGAGAGGGTTTTGCTCCTGCGGGTCAGGGAGAAGTGGAAGCGCTAACAGCCGGGCTTGGAAGATAATGTGGAAAGGGATAAAAAGAGCGGAGGTCTGGACATGCAGGTTGTCTCCTGGGAGGCGTTCATCAGTGCCTTGCTAGTGAGGAGTGTGCGATAAATGAGTTGCTTACTTTAAATGAAGTTATTGTAACTGGGTAAGACGCTTCTGTGCACTATATGTAACTTGTAAAAGCACCACCGCGATTCAGCTGTTGGGGTTTTTCTAGTTAAAGACATGAAAATTATGTGGGTTTGTGGGCCCTTGAAATACAGGGGCAGGGGAGGGGAAAAATAACCACTTAATTGTTAAATAAGAAGCTGTCCTGTCCCCCTAATTTGGCATCTCTGCTGAGCTGCGAAATGTGAGTCTAAACCAGGCTGGAAGAGAGAAACTCACTTTTCACTTCTAATGCCACCATGATGTAAATTGCAAAAATGACTCGTATGGATTGGTTTGGGGAGTGATGTCTTTGGCACGAGCCAGCATCGGGATAAGTCAGTTCTTCCTTCATTTACACTGGCTCGCTTGGCTGATGTCATGGGGTTTCTTTTCATGGACTTACACCAGCGTCAGCAGTGAATCCAGCCTGAGAACATCCCAGGAAGGATATCTTAGTATTTCTTGCAGAAGGAATACTCACGTATAGCTGAGTTAAGAACAGCAACGTGTCTCTTTGTGCCATGCTCCAGTTTTAGTTGTAGAATCGCAGGCAGAGAGTGCAGGACGGACACAAAGCCCTGCTCTCAGTGCCCTTCCCTGGCCAACCTCCCCTTGCCGATTCAGGGCAGAGGTGGCATAAAAATAATCCACAAAAATGTCAGGCACTGTCTCCGAGACTCTTCTTGCTTTCGCGGGAGCAAACGGTCAAGTTGCATCATCTGGTTTTTTACGCCCTTAACCTGCAGGCAAGGGATTACAGCAACTGCACCCCCATCTTGCGACGTGCTGTGTGCGTGCGAGGGGGGAGCTGCTGACCCAGAGCCTGGGCAGCTCAGCAGCCCGCGGCACCCGCAGAGCGCAGGATCGCACCCGTCACATCTATCTTGTAGCGGGGACTGGAGGAGGCACTTGGCAGCTCGGGCTCAGGTGACTCCTGCACGGTGCAGGGGGCAGAGCTCTTTGCTTGTGGCTGCTGTCATCTGCTGAGACCAGCACTCTCCATCTCATCTTGCCTTCCCTCTCCTGGGATGCTCAGCTGGGGCAGGCGGGGGCTCGGAGTCACGGATCCTCTCTGCGGATGCTCCCGATGCCGGCACAACTGCAAAGTCCTGCCTGGTGCGGAGGGAACCCCATGCACGGCTCCTTTCAGGCAGGTGGCTCCAACCAGGGCTTCCGAGTGGCCTGGGGAGAGGGTGAGCTGCAAGGCCACCTTGCAGTGCCACGGAGAGGAGGTACTGTCCCCAGAAGGCTGGAGAGCTGGCTGGCCTGCGGGGAGCAGGCAGCCTCGCAGGCAACGCAGGCTGCCGGACGAGCTCTGCCCTAGCTTTGCAGCTCTGCCTTGCACAGAAGTACAGGCATGAGCCCGAACTCCAACAAAAATGGTTACTGGGGCAGGCTGTTTTTTCAGAGGTAGATGTTAAGTGCTGTGTCTTCACAGGGAGTACTTTTATTTTAAAACCAGAGGAGACAGGGTAGTTTTCACTCTGCAGGGTACCAGGAGAGGCCATGAATAGACATATTTGCCATGTGATTTCAGATAGCCTTTCTGCCAGGTGGTGAAAAAGAGCAGGAAAAATTCATCTGCAAAGCAAAAAAAACTTAAGGAGTAAAAACATTTTGGCAGCTGTTGGTCTGGAGTCACTCAAACTCTTTGTACAGCTACATCCATGCAAAACTCCTATGAGGGAGGTTAAAGTCCGTGCCCAATTATCTAAAAATGACATCAAAAGGGTGCTCGATCAGGAAACCAGCAGGTCTATATTTGCACAGCAATTGATGTTTGCTGAAGTCGCGGATCACAACTGAATACAACTTCCTGGCAACCTAAAAAGTCAAGTTTAAAAAAACCCACGCAGTACCCCTCGTTTCCCGGAAAACTTTTTCATGCTCTGTCATCCTGTATTGTGGCTGTTTCAAACACAGCTCGGTACAATTGAAATAGCTTCTACAAAGGGCACCAAGGATGTTACAGATTTCTGCCTGATTTTCTTTTAGGTGATACATGGTTTATTTGAGTTTCTTGTGCTTGGTCTGCACCTGAGCCTACCTGCAAAGCCAAGCCTCTTCCCAGCCTTAGCGGGGATCAGCATAAATGCGGGTGCCTGGGATTTTTAATCTGTTTTTCGTCTTTTTGTGGGTGCCAGTTCCCTCTTTAGAGTAACAGCTCAACGCGATGACAGCTGCTGTCCAAGGGTGTGTTCGTTGGGAGTCTGGTGCATGAAAACAGATTTATTAGCAAGGCTCTCCTCCGAATTTTTGGAGCTCATCCGTACTCACTCGCTCTGTCCTCATTCCCTTCCAGCCATGGGAGTGTCCAGCTCTGACTCCTTTCCATGCACGTGGGATTTCCTCATGTTATGAAACACGATGTCTGAGCTCCAGCCACTCCAGTTTGTTTGGTTTGGGGTTTTTTTTCCTACGAGAAAAGGTTTCATTCAGTAGCTAGCGAGGCCCATTTGGGGACAGTTGGGGCTCTGCCTTTGTCGTGCATCCTTGGTTTATGCAAATGTGCTGCCTTTCTGCACCGGGATTGCTGCTACTACATACAGACAGGGCTGTGAAACCGAGCCTGGGGGGACAGTGGGGTTCCTGGGCAGACGCTGGAGGATTTGGGGTTGGCCTCTCCTTACAAGTCACAAGGTTGGCGAGGTGTTTGTGTAAGGGGATTTGGCTCAGTGAGGGATTCCCCTCACTTTGCTCTGGGGAAAGATGCTTATTGAGGGGTCCACAGGGTGTTGGGAGCAGCGGGGTACTCTGAGGCAGGCAAACGGGGATCCTGCCTTTGCAAAGGCTCTTCCAGTGCACTGGAGAGGAGGAAAACTCTCATCTTTAACCGAGTCTGCAGTGAAGGCAGTCAGCTAATAAGCCTGGCTGTCCCCGCTCCCCATCTTAGGTTTCCTGTCTCCATTTGATGAGAATATTGATATGGGATATTTCTGATGTTTTTTTCAAAGCAGGGAAGTTATGCATCTCCTGGTTTTTACCAGGCCTGGAAAGCCAGCAGCCTCCCAGTGCAGGATGCTGGGGCTCCATGTGCTGCTGCTGTGGGCGGGTAAGAGCGGGCTGTGACAAACAGCAAGGAGCTAAAGGCAGGACAAAAAAACGCCCCCACTCTTCGTGCTGCCTTCTCTGCCGGTCATTCCCTCTGCCTACAAACCACGCAGGAACCTGCCAGGAACATTTTAGTGCAGATGTGATGAAGTCCTGGCCCTCGTGCCATGGATTTGTCCACGGGAGTTGGTTTGGGGGTGGTGACCAAATGTAGAGACCTAGAGGAGAAGCTTGCAGAAGTGGCTGTGGGCTAAAATATGAGCGTTGCTACTGATGCCAGCAGGATCTGTCCCACTGGGGTTCATCAGAGAGCTTGGAGGAACAAAGCGGAGAGGAAGGTGCTCGTTTTCAAGGAGCACTTAGTGCACAGCGAGCAGGGAGTACCTCCAGAAAGAGGGGACTGGGGAAGCAGAGGAGCAAGGTGGACTTGCTGCCATCCCAACAGTGTCCCCAGGGGTGGCCAGGGTCCATGCCTGCTCCCCAGTCCTGCCTGTGGCAGCTCTGGGGTGGGAGCTGGTTGAGTTTCCTCTGGAAGATGCCAGTCTTTTCCCTTGTGATGTGGTGGGGAGGGACCATGTGTGGTCTGTGCTGAGGTCTTGTCTGGGCAGGCTTTCTGATGATCTTCATTAAGTGGATGGAAAGTGCTTTTGACGCAATTCCTTCTCCCTTCTGTCTTTGCAGGATGCAAAGGAAGAGGTCTCAGAGAAACCAAAGTCTGCTCCGACGGCAGAGAAATATGGCTGGATTAAGAAAAGCAGTGGGGGGCTCCTGGGACTGTGGAAGGATCGTTACATCCAGCTACGGAAAACGCAGCTCGTGGTCTATGAAGATGAGGTATGGGCACAGCTAACGGCCTTGAATGAGGGGCAGGATCGGGCCCTTGGCGACACACGTTCCTGTGTTTTTCACTCTTCCCTCCAGCCCATTCCTTTCAAAAGAGCTTCTCCAGTTATCTCCAGGAAGGGTAAATGCTATAAAGAAGAGACAGCAGCTGCATTTTGGAGTATATTATATATTATAAATATTTTAGCCAGTAAATATTTTGACAGTGCCATTGCCAAAAAAAAAAAAATGGGGGCAGGACATCCTGTGAGAAGGCGAACAGAGCAAAGCTTTGGGCGGAAGCAGGATATGTGCTATGCGTTTTTTGGCATTTAAAGGATAAAACTAGATCGTAGCAGGCTGACTTCCCACCTGCCGCTTGAGGGAACGGCAGGCAACCTTGCAGCTGTTTGGCACCCCTCAAGCAGCTCAAATTGTTGCTAGCCAGACTCTTCAGGGTTTCATTTAGCCACCGATGGACGCAGGGTGAGATTGTGAGTGCTTGCTGTCCTTCAGCAGGGACACGGTCTGGATTTGGCTCATCCTTTCCCTTTACTTGAGCAAAGGACCCCTGGGAGCCTTGTCCTGGACTTCCCTAGGTACATTGCGCGCCTTAAGTTCATGGCCTCGTTTAGAGCTGTTTCCAACCAAATGAGAAATAAGAGCCAAGCCAAATCTGTCCTGCCATCTTCATGCAAGAAGAGTGGAGAGTGCAGCACTGGTCCTGCTGGGCTGCAAAGGTGGCTCTTTCCTGAGTCAGGCCCTCAGTTCCTGGGCTGCAAGAGGCTTCTGCAAGAGCAGAGTTTGCCCCAAAAGTTAGAAATTACAGCGCAGAGCACAAGCTACAACCCAGAGAGGTTTGAGATTAGGGGTGGGTAAGTCTAAGACCTGTTGGTGTATGGCGGCTTGAAGTTCGTGTGTGCGTCGGGATGGAGGAGCATTTCTCACTGCGTGTCCGCACAAGGACCACGTGCCTGTGCGGTGTCTGACACAAGGGGATCTGAGTCATTCGTGGGCATCGGGATGATATAAAACCAAAATCATGTAAAGCTTCTGTGCAGTTTGTCAAGGGAAGAAGAATGGGGAAATGTTTTGGCATCTGCATTGCTGTGATGGTTTCAGGAACAACAGGACTGACAAATGAGTTTGGTTCTCTTTTTTTTTTTTTTTTTAAAAACATACTATTGCCTAATAAAGAAGATTTGTTTTAAACAGTTTAGGTTAAAGGGTATTACCTCCTCCCATACGCTGAACCCTCCTGCTCTTCCCGAATCCCAAAGCTTTCTGGAGGCGTTTGTTCTTAGTTTTGAAATGTCATGAAGAGTGCAAGAATAATGAAATGAGAAGTTAATGTCAGGTGATGAGCAGCTTGGAAGGCAGGCAAAGCGGTGGGGGTTTCTCTTACGCAGAGAGAGGCAGCCTGGTCCTGCAAACCACTGACTCTCTGCAGATTGCTTCCCAGTGCTCCGGACACCTGTTGACTCCAGCTGAAGCTCCAGGAACTCACAGATTCAAAATCTATAAACATGACGTAGGTTTTCTTAAAGGGCATGCCTTTAAAAACAAGATGTATGGAGGCTCTCATTACCACAAGGGAAAAGGAGGCTTTTAAAGTAAGATTAATTTTCACAGACATTCAAAAGAAGGAAAAATCCCAATCATTTAAAGGGTTATTTTATTATCTCAACAAGGAAAATGGCATTTGTAACAACCAGGCATAATGTTTTCTGGTAGCCTGCGGATTGTGGTAACATCCTGTAATAAATTGCATCTGTAAGCTACAGTAGCTACAAGGTCCCATTATTGTAAATAAGGGATCATGTTAATATCTATAGGCTATTAAACTGGCTTACAGTGAAGTCAAATGTCTTAGGAGAGGAAATTGCTACAAAATTATCTGGTAGCACAATAGGATAGCATGGGATTGTGCAGACTTACTACAGGGGAACTAAAGGAAATGGCAATTTTCTGCACTCAGGAGGGGTCCCGTTGCCACAGAATTGAGGCAGTTCGTGTTTATTAGTGCATTTATCTTCCTTTAACGTGAGTTAGGGCAGCGTTGCTGTCTCCATCTTACAATTGGGGAACTGAGTTTTTGAGATGAGAAGGGCCTTGCCCAGTGTCAAAGGAGAGTCTGTGGTGCAGCGTGCTATGGTGGCTTTTATTTCTGGAGCTCCAGCTGCCATTTTCCCCACTGGACCTTCTCCACGTACCTGTCCTGCTTTGTGTGACCCAGGAGACAGACACAGCATCCCAGACCATCCTCAGGTTGAAACATTTTAAAATGGGATTGTTCAGTGCTTGCTGAATTGGGGCCCTGGAAAAAGAAAGGAGATAAAGCCTCAGGGAACAGAAATACAAGCATCTCTCCGTATGTATCCTAAGTTAGACCTACATGGGTTAAATGGGAGGGAGGTCAGCTTCCATGTGGGAGGGCAGGTTTAGAGGATGAGTATTTCAGCTGGTCTGAGCCCATCAGATTTCCAGGAACGGAGCTAGTAACTTGGATGCATTGTGCTTTTATCAGTCCCTCGTGTGTTGGAGCCCTTCACGAAGAGGTGCTAATATTGCCTTTAGCAGTTGTTTCATAGGCAGGCACGCTTGTTTATGCAATTGCACGAGGCTGGCTGCACTTGTAGCTGAGGTTTGTATGTGCAAAACAAGAGCAGAGGGGATGGCCAACGCAAGATGCAGGCAATAACGTTGTACCATGTCACTGGAAAGTACAGTCTAGCAGAACACAAATACTGTATTTATCATCATCAATACCAATCTCCTGGAACGTGCTCCTGACCTGCCCTGGGAGTGTGTTTCCCCTATTGCATCTGTTAGTCAGGCTTTGGGTTTAGTTTAAAGCGGAGCTACCTCCCGAAGGCAAACTGCAAATGGCTATTGTATTACCTGGAGCAGATGGGGCATGAAAGTCATCCCACCGGGCTTCAGGTTTCTTTCAGCAGATGTGAAATGAAGGGAGATGGATTTCTTGTTATCTGCTGTGCATCTATCTGCAGCACCGCACATCTGTACCCTCACGTAAACTAAGAATCAAGCGGGCAGGTTATTTTCTAACAGGGTTTCTTGTCTTCTCTCTGTATATTCTTGCAAGAATAAAAATTAAGCCTTGCAGAACTACAGAGAGCATCTGAAGAACAGGCAATGCTATGCAGAGAGGCTACACAGATCAATATCATCACTCCATGGATTAGAAAGCTACAGTCTTGGGTTTGTTTTCTTTTCCCTAAACAGTGCAGCTAGTGGTTAGAGTTGGTTTTTTTGTTGTTTTGGGGTTTTTAAGTGTATTATTTGACAGGGGAAAAAACCTACTAGGCAAAGAGTCTTCTAGAGACCAGAGGATCCACTCAGCATTTAACAGTCATGAAGTTAACATCTGCATTTTGCCCCTTGTCAAGTGATAGCAATATATACCCCAAAGTGATTTATTAAAATGCTTTGAGATCCTCAGATGGAGAAGTAAATTAGCATTTCAGGCAGTCTAGACATTGTACACTGGATGTCACAGCCCAAGAATGTGTGTCAGCGAAGAGGTCTTTGCTGGAAAATTTACCTTCATACAAATAAAAATTTCAGTGGGTCTTTTTTCCCCTTTTTATCAACTTTTCCTTCAGGAAATTGTTTGCCAAGTGTGATTCTTTGGTTAAGCACATGCATTAATATGTATAAGTGTTTAGTAATTTTCTTCTTAAGGGCCAAGCTTACAGACACATACATGTTTAACTCGCAGCATCTGCTCCACAGGTAGCTAACGGAATTGGTTTTCTGCATTAAATCATGAACGTAGGGGGTTTTGTACCAGGATTTTAAGCATCTTATTGATTGTCCCTTACAGCAAGCACGAAAGCAATTTAAAAAACAAGCCCTAAAATCTGTAGAGGAAAAGAGAAAGGTGGCCTGAAGGGAATTCCCTGCCTTGATTGGCAGGAAATGCAGCGCCATGGGACAACCTTGTGAGCTGTGTGCTGCAGGGAGGTGCGACCACCGAGTGAAGGCTCAGCCTTTGTGTCTCAGGATGATGTAAAAGGATTGCTTTAACTTCTTTGGGACACCAGAGACCAAATGGAGCGGGAGCCTGTCCAGAACACGTGTCTGAGACCTGTGTGTCGGGGCAGGACTCTGGAAGCAACCTTGTCTCTGTGTGATGCTGAGTATCCTCCAGGTCCCAGGAGGTTGGAGGGACCTGGAGACCTGCAGCAGGGTCGGGTCTTTCGGTCTTTATCTTAGTAGTGCAGGACAAACATAAAGGATCTCTTTGTGACCCAGGTAGGCTCACAGAGAAGGGATGGCCACATGCCAAGGGTAAAACAGAAACAAAAGCCCCATTCTGAAGCTCCCTGAACTCAGATGCTTTTCCTTTGCCCTCAGACATGGAGTTTTCTTATTTCTCTGGCTGCTTTCTTTCCCCTCCTGCTCCTTGAAGAGAATAACTTACTTCAGAAGTTCAAGTCTCTGAGATGAAGGAGCTATAGCTTGCACCGTCAAGCCAGTGCCCTGGGAGGCAGGGTCCTGCATCCTCGCTGCCCTTCTTGCCTGGCCAGGCCAGAGTCCCCCAGGCCTCCCCTCGGGCAGCTGGATGCCAAAAGGCAATGTCATGGGAAAAACACAGCTCTCCACCCTGCCAAATCCTTCTTGTCCCCCAGCTCAGTGCTCCGCTCTACTTAGGATGTGGAGGACGGCTCGCACAGGATCAGAGGGAAGGTTCCCCTCCGAGAGGGAGGAAGGATGGTTTGGACAAGGGGGGTGACATGGAGCCGCTGGGTTCTGCTGGGGACAGAGCCGCTCTCGAGAGCGGGGAGGGTGGGCGGGAGTCTTCGTGCTGGTCTCTGGTCAGAGCGCTGGCAAGCCGCCTACATCCTGAGCCCAGCAAACTTTCACGTCGGAGCTGGTAACCGCACCGGCTGTGCGGCAGTGCTGTGATGTGGGCGGTCGTCCACCAAAGGCCAGGATGAGATCACCCATCCCCGAGGCATGTATTCCTGACCTCACCCTTCTCTGTCATTTGTTGGCCGCTGAGGGGTTATTATTTCCATCCCTGTCCTTTTGCAGTGACATTGCAATACCAGGATTGCAGCAGGAGCCTTGTGCCTTCAAAGGGCTCAGAACGTCAGCAGGATTTTATCTGCTGGGTTTTAGGTTTGGGCAGGATTAATCTCCTCCTCCTAGTATACATTTTCCCAGTTCTCTGGTCACATTCACCTACTCAGTGTTAAATGAAATAAACAGTAATGTCATTAAAATAATAAACCTAAATCAGATCCAGACATTCCTCAGTAGCTCAGAACTTGCTCTGCATACCAGCATCGGCTCTGCCGGGCCCCCATCCCCAGATAGGAGGGTTAAAAAAAACCTAAACACAGCCTGAGCTCTGCACAGCGACTTAGATGTCAAGTGGTAAAGGGAGGAAATTCCCCGCAGCCCACTTCCCTCTGAACTCTCCATTCCCTGCCTCCAGCCACACAGCAGCTTCCTGGCTACGACACGTTTCCTCATCGCACACCCCCTCTCTGCTACAGGAATTGCTAAATACAAACTCATACGGGTACGAGGAGCTGCCTTGGGAGCGGAGCCTGAGCTGGGGATGGTCATGGCCAGCGGTTTTAATTTAGGATGGTAATAGAGAGGTTCATGAGGCATGCTGACTGTAGCGCTTTACTGGGAAGAACTGCTCTGCAATTCTCACTGCTTATTTGTGTAGTACTTAGGAAAAGGGAGCTTTGGTCTCTCCTGGGCTACTGAGACATGAAGAATATTATCTGCCCAGCGTTACGCTGCGATTCCTATTAGGGATGGTGCTCCGCAGCTGAACTGAGCCACGCACCATGTGTGGAATTTTAGTTATGTTACTGGGAGAAATGAGCCAGGATCACGGCCGGCAGTCATCAGTGGAGATACACCAGAGATAAATATTCCCCACTGAGACACTAGCCCTGACAGTTTTTCTGGCTGTACGGGACCATATTTCCAATCCTAAGCATTTTGACAGCTCAGAGCATGGCTGCAAGAGGAGTGTGTCCCAGTCATACGTGGCTCCTGCTGACCTTGCTGAGGCTCGGTGCGGCGTCAGGGATTGCCTCTTATCTCTGCTCTGCCTTGGGCTTCCTGGACGGCTGCTTGGACCATCACGATGCTTGTGTCGTCTTCCCTGTGAAAAAGCAGAATAACATCTCCTGCATTCATTGTGGGGAGGAGGCAGTGTCGCCAAGCTAAGGGGAAGCCTGGGGAGTGCTCCAAGATCATGCCAGGAAGGTTTATAAAAGTGCATCATGTTATTCCTCCTTCCTATGCCAGGACTGAGGGCACATTCTCAGCTTGTGGCTGGGGCAGGATGATGGACAAAGACCTTCCCACCTTGCTTCTGGGTGCAGATGCCTGAATGAGACCAGCAGAGATGGCAGAGGCTGGTGTTGCTGTCCACAACATGTTATTTGCTCAGCCACTATGGACCACTAGCCACAAATCGGCCCGTAGCTTAAAGACGAGGGTGTTTTCTTAGTGAGATGCCAGCCTGATTTATGGGGGCTTGCTGTCTGCACGCAGGTTATTTTTAAGGCAGAAGAGCTTTTAGACAGACGCAAGGGGAAGACATGCAGAGTTTGATGGTATATGATTGATTTCAGTGCCTCCTATTCATAATAATGTTTCATTCCCTCTCTGCAGGATGAACAGAAGTGCATAGAAACAGTGGAACTGGAGAGTTATGACAAGTGCCAGGAACTGCGTGCGCTGCTAAAAAAGAAAAACCGTTTCATTTTAATCCGCTCCCCGGGTAAGAAGGTAGGATTGCCTTTCTCATCACCCTCAAGTCTGCAAACTCCAAAATGAGTTCCCAGGCAGCTGCGCCCAGAGCAGATGAAAGGCTCTGAGATTTAGCCCTTTGGCAGCTGGGAGTAATGACCTATAGCTGTGAATGGTCTACAGCATGTACGGAGGAATGCTACTGTCCTGTAGACTTTCTTCTTGTGATGGGGAAAGGGTCTTCTTCCAACTCAACTTTTTCCGCTTGATATTTTTTCCTGCCTTATCATTTTCTTTCTTCCAGTACTCCCTGAGCAGTGGATAATGACCATTCCCTGTGGTTCCCCCATGTGCTCTGGGAGAGGAAATGTCCCTGTCCCAGCTGCACATGCTGTAGCTTTGCCTAAGTTCCAGCACAATCAATGATCCCGATCTGTGTACTGAGACAGTTCCTGGAGTTGGAACTGTTGATCTGAGAAAATGCAGTGCAAAGTTACTTGCAGCCAAACTGTTCCTAGGAGAAAAGATTTATTTTGCAGAATTCATAAAACTCTACATCTTTAGCATCCTGCACAGCATCTGGTTAGATCCAGAACCTCACAACAAGGCTGGTGTTGCAAAGAAGTTATACATCCATCTGAGCACTGACTGTATGCAAGGACACGCTTGACTTACTTGCTGTGTAGGTTCACCATCACTACACATCTTTGGAAGTTCTCCTTAGTTCCTACTTACATGCTATCCGTTTCAGCATCTTTTTGGGCTAGGATGCTTCTGTTGTTGCTCTGAGGCATTGCACTTTGACTTACATTCTAATTTAAACGTGATTTTGTTGGCATCAGAGATCTTATTAAATCTCCCCATGCAAATCTGAGAGGTGGTGAGGGACAAAACATATTCATTTCCATAAGAATGTGAACAGGCAAAAATACCAACTTGCCTGCATTGCCCCATCTCCATTTTGTTTAAATAAATGGAGATTGTTTAGTTATTGTTGTCACTGTTGCTTTTCTTTCACTCCAATCACTTAGTGTTTATTCGTATAATAAGACCCCAGCTGAGTTCAGAGCATCATTGTGCTAAACTTCATTCAAAACAACAAAACAAGGACTGTCCTGCCCCAAAACACTCACACGGACCAGGGTGGGGGTGGAGAGAGAAGGTGAATGATGTTCGTTTTGCAAGTAGGCGCAGTCTGTATTGGGGAGAGAAGCGATATTAAGCAACATGCACCAAAGTGATGGTAGCCTGGAAATTTGCACCCTGGGCTAGTGAGCTCCTGCTCAGCACCGGATTCCAGAGCAGTGAGTCTCTCCAGTCTGAGTGGAGGTTTAGCATTTGTTTTGTAACTTGATTAATCAGAAATAATGTGAATTTTAGATTGAAAGTGGCTAGCCCTGGCAGGCGTGGTGTGTTTTCTAGAGGGTGGCTCAATAACTACAAGTGCACGCCTACTCCCAGGGAGGCAAATAAAAGCCTGTGTGCTCAGAGATGGGCGGCATAGTAGGAATTATTATTATCTGCAAGTATGTTACTTGGAGAGGCGAGGTGTCTAATAGCTGCATATGTCTCTGCACTGCTGCATGAATCAACACAGGGTGTGAGACCTGTTCCTAAACCTTTGATTTCTTGCTAGGAGAAAGATATGCCCAAGCTCTGCCCCAACAACGTACCTTCATCCTTTTGGCATGTTGGCAAGTTTACAGCTCCCCTGTTTTTCATGCCACTGATTAAATGGAGACCCAGATAGACGCTACTTTTTATAAGACTCTTTTGGTCAAAGGAAGGGCTTTTATAAATGAAAAGTTCCCTGTTTACAGCTCCCCTCCCACCCTCCTTTTGGCTGGGAATCTGGTGACGGTGTTGACACACAACATACTTTGGCAGATGTTAGAACAGGCTTCAGTTAGGAGGCCAATGTACACAACTGTCCTTCTTCTGTTTTGAAATTGCAGCTGTGGCGATATATATCAGCTAAACATTTTCCATTTGGGAGGCTTGCTGCCATCCACAGTTTAAAATTACCCTGTGAGCTGCCTTGCCAAGCCCTGCCAGATCTTGCTAGGGTTTTTTTGCCCCCTCTCCTGAGCACAATGCTGAGGAATGCAGAAAGCCAGTGAGTTTGTGGGACTTATGAACAAGCTAGGAAAGGCCATTTCTGTTTCAGGGCACAAATAGGAGTTTCACTGTTGAATACAGGGAGCCCAGTTTAGCTGTAGGGGAGTCTGGATGGGATATTCTTGAAGAGCAGAGGACATGAATCAGTCAGTTAAAACTACTTGGCAGCTAGAGTTGCACCCGAATAAATAAGTTGCCTTGCTAAACACTGGTCTTTGATGGATGTACCCCAGATTTTGCTTGCTCTGTTCACAAGGATGATATTTTTGTTAAGCTGTGATAATATGAGCATGTCACATGCCTGCACTGGTGTGGAACTGAAAGAAAGCACTGCCCCCTGAGCTTCGATTCTTCAGCAAAGGAAGCTGGAAGCGTGCAAAAGACCCGTTCTGCTTAGAAATCTCAAATGCTTCGTTCCACCAGCAGCAGTTAAATGAAAAACTGTAGGATGCAGAGAGCTGAGCTTGTAAGAAAGGGCAGCAGCCTTGGCCTGGAGACTTTAAAACACACTCATGATGCAAAAAGCAGTGTAAATGATGCTTGGTGTAAACTGCCTAGAGACTACAGAGATTGGCACAAGTCTGGTATTCAGTGGGTCTGAAAGCCTTCAGCTGCAGGGAAGTCTTAAGAATGGGAAGAAACAGGGTGGTAGTAAGGGAAAGAGTCCACAAGCAAGTACTGCATCTCCCCATGCGTCCTTTCCTGGCATGGCCAGGCACAAACTCCGCACCTGCGGTCAGGGGTGGAAACTTCCATTGCTTGTTTTTCCCTTAGTCGATTTTGGAGGTACCTGCAGCTGCCTTCACCAGGGGCCCAGCCTGGAAGCTGCAGTAGATAGCAGTGAGGCACGTTTGCCCTGTGCATGGAGGAGTGTGCTCCTGGGGTATGCCAGTTTGGCAGAGATGCTGCGTTATTCCCAGAGATGAAGTAGCTCTTGGCTCAGCTGCAGAAAACCACAAGAATCCCCTAACTGACAGTCCCTTGGCTTCCACTTTTCCCTCCGTGATCTAACCTGACAAAGTCCTGTAGAAGGAGGCAGGAGATGACCTCACGTCTGGCAGATAGACTCTGGTGCACTCTTGGTAGTTTAAGATGTTACTGACCCAGCTCTGCTCTGGCTTCTGCTGGAGGTGACCACCCCATACCAAAAGTCAACACAAGGGAACACATTCCCACACCTAAACCAGCAGTTCACAAGCAGGTTGCAGTCCAGTTTAGCCCAATCCCACTGAACTGAAGCCAACACCAGGCTTTGCAGTGAAACAGCTGAGGAGCAAGCACAGGTTTCTGTCGCCCACCTCTGCTGCAGATCAGCAGCATCTAGCAGAATTGCTCAGCAAAGAGCTGGTGTTGGTAAAGGTCTTAAAATGCAGCTATACAGTTCTCCAGAGCTTGTCCGTTAAATCATTTAGTGCAGGTACAACAGACTGACCCTGAGAACACTTCTCTTTCCTGGAAAGCGGGGTCAGCATAACCATGAGGCTGTCACTGCTTGAAGAGACTGATGTCTCTGAGAAGACATGGAGCAATCGGGGACACTGTGCTCGCTGTCATGACGGACAGTGACCCGTGTGTAAGCCTCTTGTTGCATGACATCTAGCCAGTGATTCAGCAGGAGCTGACTGGCCATGCTGTGCTCTGAGTTAACTGACAGTAAATTGCGTAGTCTGTATTCATGGCTTACAATGGTCACTCTCACATTAGGTTTAGCCATGACAGCTTTTCCTGGCACACCAGCCTGTTGTTTATGGCATGACTCAGTCTCAGCTGGCTTAGGAAGAAGGAGAGCAAATGTGCCTGCTGCCCTCTTAGATTTGGTGTCACTGACTCTCTACCTTAAATTGCTGCTGGAGAACAGACCCTGCTTAACATTTTGTGGGGAGTATCCATCTTCAGGTGCATCCTCTGATATCTGTGAATACTCAAATGAGTAAAAATACAGCCAAGTTAAATTCACTTGTTTCTTGTTTGTAGAGGACCTGGGGGTCTCAGACTAGTGTACAGAGTCCCAGTGGCAGGCAGGACTGAGACCAACTCCTCCAGTTCCTTCCTGCCTTTTCTCTGCAGCCGTCTGCTTTATAGGCAGTGTCCACCCTGCTCTGGGTTAGCCTCCTCTCCCCAGTGCCACGGCCGAGGATGCGAGCCACAGATGAGTGCAGACAGACAAGGGACTGCAAGACAACAAAGAGACTCTGGCTGGCAGCATCCCGAGCACCGGCCTCAGAGCCCCAGCAGCATGACACTTCCTTGGTGTCTGTGGATATTGTTCTAAAAAGGAGAAAAATGTTTTCAAACAAAGATAACTAGGTGTACTGGGAGGAACCTGCTGCGAGCCTCAAGGCTGCCTTTCTGTGTCACAGCCCCAGGGACTTTGGCAAGCAGGGAGCAGGGCTGCAGCGGCATGAGTCTGGCATTACCTGCGCTGCCCCATCGCAGGGAGCAGGGTCCCATGCAGAGTGCTACTTGTCCTCCCTTGCCCAGCCCATCGGAAAACTGGAGGGCTCTTTCTGCTGATGCCTTGGGAGCATCTTTCCATGAGTCTCTTTCCCCCACCATCCGTTGTGTCTGTGTTTGGTGGCCGCGGCGGTTGGTCAGCGTTACACTGTGCGGCAGAGGGTTGTGTGCCGGAGGGGCATCACAGCTTCTCATTAATGACAAACCATCCCCCCGAGCCTTCGCTCTGTCCTGCCGCAGGGTTGCTGACACCAGCGCTTAGTCACAGTCTCAGCTCCAGGAGGCCCGAGGCTTTTGTCAGGAACGAGGCACAGAAAGTGCCATTAGAAGAGGAAGCTTGAAGTGAGGCAGGAATCCTTCCCTTGAACAACATGTACGGAGATTTCTAAACCCTGGTGCAGGCTGCCAGGTCTTTGCCAGGCAGTGCAGCAGCTCAGCTGCTCACAAGTAGAGCTTTCTTATAAGCTTTTATAATCACAAAGCTTTGGGGCAAAATCGTTTCCAAACAAAAAAAGTTTTTAAGCACACACAAAAACAGGCCTGCTTGGACTAAAACAAAATCTGGCTGTCGCTCTGTTTTGGAGCCTTGCCTTCCGTTAGGTTCCCTGGTTAGTGTGGCCCTTCTGCGCCCCAGACAAAGGGGTCTTTTTGCAGCGGGCTGTGGTTCAGGCCCTAACCTCTCCTCTGAGCTCTCAGGAAGACATGTGGTCCCGACACCTTATGTGCAAACTAATCAAACAAATAATCTTTCCCCACATTGCTTCTTAACTCCCTGCTTGCCGTGCTGGTTGTGAGGGTCTGGCACTTTGTCGCTGTGATGTGCAGATGTAAAACCGTGGCACTGAAGCAAGGAATAAATGCAGAAGTGAAGGGAAGTCAGTTTCTAGCTGAACAGCAGGAGTGGGTATAAAAAGATCAGGCTTTAGTTCTGCAGGATTTCTGATGCTACCTTCAGAAGCTGCTGAGACCCAAAACTGTTGCTGCTTTGTTGTGCCATAAACAAAACAGGGAGCTGCTAAGAGCATTCGACTGTCAATCACCATTAGCTTGGTCACCCTCATTTTATATAGTCCCTGTTTTATATAGACACGGCTGTGATTTCAGAATGTGGGGCCTCATTTACAAAAAGGCTGGAACTACAACTGCTCTTGAAGGCAATGGGAAGGTGTGGAATACCTATAGGATGTTAAATACCCAAAAAAGTTATTCCAAACGAGACCCTGCTAGTATGTGTTTTGGATGACCCTCTCTGTATCTCATCTCCCCACCTGTAAGAGGTGGATAATTTCAGTTGCTCTGAAAAGCAATTTGTGAAGCGCCCAGATATTGTAGTGATAAGCAGCAAAGAAAAGATTGTCAGGGGAATCAGTGATTCTGTTTTCAGGGCAGGGCTTGAGCAGAGTGCAATCAATAAGACATATTGACCTACAAGGATGAAACACACGATGGGATAGCTCAGTAAGGAGTGCCACCCCTGTCATTAGGGATGGTGCTAGAAGGAACATGCACAGCAGGCTGAGTTAGGACTGCCCCAGCAATGTTGGGATTGTCTAATTTTTAAGTGCTTGATTTTGCAACTTTGATGATGTTCTTTAGCGCAGGAGCATTTCTGTGTGCCTGTGCAGTGCAGATTAGGGCACCACACGGAGCTGTTTGGATCCAAGCCAGTCTGCCATAGAGCCACCTGTAACGTGAAGATGATATTTCTCTCACCTGAAGTGTACTTTGGGGCAAAGCTACATAATACTGGCGAGGCGCTCAGAGAGCACAGCAGCGAAATAAATAACACCCTACCTATTGTTCCTGATGCGGTCAAGAAGAGATTCAAAACACTGAGGACTGCCCTGGAGGAAGGGGAGAGCTGGCTAAAAGGAAGGCCATACAGTCACCCGTTGCTCCCTCCTTATCTGTGTTCCGTGCTTCTTGCCAGCCCCCTCTTGTACGGCCGACTCTTCCCTTCTTAGGACAGCTGTTCAAACCCCAGAAAGTGTACATGTGTAGCACTCACTGCTGTACTTCTTCATTTGCAAACAGAAAAAGATATGGTTAATTTTTTCACTTACATTGCCCTTATGCCTCATCACGTCCATGCTCAGCTGAATTGGGGTTAGTGCAGCCAAGGTCAGAGCCCCACATTCCCGTATCAGTTCTGTTCTGCAGAGCCGCAGGAACAGGGAAGCAGGCAGAGCCCACTGCATGCAGCCTTCCCGTTGCTTGCAGCCTGGGGGGAAGTTGGAGATAAAGTGCTTTATTGCATCTGAACGAGCACAAAATGACTTGGACTTTCAGTCTGACTCTATACGCAGTGTGACCATTCACTGTACAACTCACTGCTGCTCTAAGAGCTATTCCGAGCATTTTGCAGAAGGAAGAAACTCTTACTTTCTTACTACTTGAGTTATTAGTTGCAAAAATAAAACTACAGCAACAAGCTGTTCAGCATAACAAAATCCTGCTCATGGGAGCTGTGAAGTGAAGTACTTGCCAAAGCGTAAAGGAATCTGTAGTTTAAACACAGGCTGGAACTGGATGTTATATAGAAACTGAAGTGATACACAGAGAGCAGAGAGCTACCTCTCTGTTCCTGGCAAGGAATGCTTAGGCAAAAATTGTCTCTCTGCTCTTGCAGGTTCATGATATCAAATTTCAAGCTCCAACTTTGGAAGAAAAGGAATCGTGGATAAAAGCTCTGAATGAAGGGATCAATAGAGGCAAAAACAAAGTATTTGATGAGGTAAGAGGAATGGTTTTCAAACTCCTGTATTTCTGCATCAGTTCTCATCCACTGCTTTTTTAGCTAAAAGCAGAACTTGCCTGAGCCCCGTGCTCCCTGTCCTTCCTGCATGCCAGCCATGGTCGAAGGAAAGAGAAAGATGGTATTCAAGGCAAACCAGGTCGCATCCCCACAGGCTGGGAGCTTTTAGCCACTTCAGTTCCCAGCCCAAGAAGGTAGAACATGTAGAGAGCCGTTTGCACCATCCTACATCTCGCTGCTTTTCCCTTTCTTCTGGCTGGGGTTAGACGCAGGGAGGCAGGGGCAGCTGGTTGAGTAGACAGTGTGCTGGAGGGTTGGTCTGTGCTGCTAAGGGCTAACGTCTCATCAGGAGGCTCACGGGACACAAGAGCTCACCAAAGTCAGTGTGAGATGGTCTGCTGGCTTCGGTGGCTTTGGGATCAGCGAATGCAGGGGTGTTCCCCTCTCCCAATGGAAGTGGCTGGTGCAGAGAAGCAGCTGCAGCGCTGAGTTGTGTAGAGCTGGGGCTGCAGCCTGGAGAAATCTGCCTTCCCCACGCTGCCATGATCCTCAGCACCAAGCAGCCTGGAAACGGAGGTATTTGGTTAGGACATAGCCCAGTCTTCAAGACTGGAAAAATCTGAAGTGACTCAGTCCACCAGCTATTCTGCCTGCAGTCTGGAGAGAAGTCTGGTGGAAAGTTACTCCATGGCCCCGGCTAAATCTACCTGCCTCTCAGCTGGGCCCAGCAGACCTGCACTCCCAAATTCTCCAAGGATGAAAATTGCACATCCTAGAGCCTGACTAACCTTGCCCTGTTCCCTGTTAGCTTGTAAATCAGCCCTGAACTAAACCAAAGGAGCGGTATCTATTCTGCAGTTGTTTCAGTAACTGAAAGGAAGTGCACAAAACCACCATCATGGGAATGACTCAGGAAGAAATGGGCAGGGTAACGAGGGGACGAAGCAATCAGCAAGATCTGTTTAGCAAAGGAAACCAAAGCAATGAGTAAAAGTTTTGAGAAAAGGGCTAAGCGCTGCAGATATGATGCTAGAGATGTGAACTCCGAGAGCTTGGGCTTGCTTTTATTCAGCAGAGGGCAAAAGCAGGAGAAGAGGCTGGAACGTGCTCCTTTTTTGCCAAGGCAAATGGCACTCAGTGTCAGGTGTTTGCTGGTAGTGGGGTGTAGCGGTTCCTCGGGCCTTTGGACCAAGTGGGAAGCAGCATGTGGAAGCTGGGGACCAGCAGCAGCCTGGGAAGACAAAACCCAGCAGCAGAGAGCTTAGCAGCTAGGTCTGCTCTCGTGTTTCAGTGGGTGGGAGATGTGATGTCCTGTAATGCAATGCTGCTCAGCCCTTGCTGGAGTGACCCCACGCCGGCTTGGAGCTGCCTGGAGGGGCACGGTACATGGCTCTCCGGTGGGCAGTGAACTCTGCACACTCCCTCGGCAGCACAGCAAGGTGGGATCTCAGGTCATCTCCCTGCTCTGTGGTCTGGGGTTATCCTCCTTACGAGGACCCGGGTTCTGAGGGAGCCAGCCTCTAATTCTCATTCATTCCAGTAAGGATCAGACCTCAGATTTAAAGTGTTTCCGCACAGGCCAGGCACAAGCTAACAGGTCAAGGCCTCAGCTGGCTTGGATTAGCTGTTCTCTGCTGAAAGAGCTGTAAAACCACTCTGCCATATCAACCAGGGATTGGGACCCATTTTTCCCTTTAAATCCCTATTTCACCCTCGCCAGCTTTCCTATTGTACAAACTTGTAGCCAGCAAAGCAAGGATACGCTGATGTTTCACCATCCCCGGTCACTGGTGCTGCCCCTCTGCGTGGAGCAGACTCCAGCCCTCAGCCATCACAGCATGGTTGGGTGGGTGGTCACAGAGTCAGCACAGAGAAACACCTGCCAGGGGGCTGGGACCTCCCTCCCCACATGCAGGAGGCAGTGGATTTCTCATCTGATTCCAGGAAATAAATGTCTTAATTCAGCTAGAGTTGCAATTAATCCAGGTCACTGCTCACACCTCTTCAGCATCCTGCAGTCATTAGAGCTGTAGAAGGGAAGGTCTGTAACGAAGCACTGCTGATACAGTTCACAGTCAGGTCACGGTTATTAATGAGCTTTCACCTCTAAGATGGCAACAGCAATTTCAGCGCTGTGCTCTGCCACATGCAGGAGCCGGTCCAAGCCCGGGCTGCAGCGAGGACAACAAAGCTGCCTTGTGTCCTTCCTTCCCTGCCCTTTAGGTAGAGGGGAGGTTAGCTATCGCAAACCTCTGAAGGTTGGATGCTTTGCTTTGGAGTGTCTTTAGATAAACAGGGCTCGGTATAGGACGGATACCTTAAATATCCATCACATATCCTAAGGTCTGAGGCAAAGACTGTAGTGGTGAAATATTCAAAGCCCTCCTGGATCCAAATGCTCCATCTCTTTATGTGTGACAGTGAGAACTTTACAGACATATCTTGAGAAATTAATGACCCTCTTCCTTTTTTCTTTCCGTCCTCTTCTCCCTTTTAAAGGTGAAAGTAGACGAGAGCCTTTCCTTGGACCATGTAACTCGGGACAGAGTGAAAATGACCCATGGACGCAGGCCGCCCACGAGAAGTCACCTAAAGGAGGTAAGTGCACCCCCCTGGGGTGAGCCATCTCCCCAGCTGGGATCACCAAGAGCTGCTCCTTCCACTTAGGTACAAAACCCCAGGGAACACCCCCGGTACAGAGAGCCCAGAAAAAGCTGACAAGGGAAACAGCTTCCTCCGGGAAAGCCTGCGCCAGCACCTCTCTAACGAAGCTCCAGGTTCCCACAGATCCGTAGTTGCTGCAACACGTTACGATATATTTAGCTTTCCATAACTCACGAGCTGCTTCACTGTCTGGTGAGAGCCATTATAGTTTCATTTTAATCAGAAGAGACCAAAGCTCCTATATTTATTTTCTAAGAAGTGATGATTTTGTAGCCACAGTGGTCTAAAGGTAGAAGAACTGCACGCTCTGTGGGGAGAAGCTGTATTTTTTATTAAGCTAACTGGAAAAAGCAGACAAGCTTTCAAGCTTACAAGCCCTTCCTTAGGCCTGAAACAGAATACATTATTCTCCCAGGCAGTTTTATGGACTAGCCTGTCTACTCTTAACTGATTTTCTGGATCTGTCACTTAAAAAAAAACAGAAAGAAAAACCACAATAAACCTGCAGTGCATTTCTATGGGAGATGTTCTTACTCATGTTTGATTCCTGTGATTTATGAAAAAGTTGCCACAGACAGATTGATATTTTAGCAGAGCATTAATCTCAACCAAGGAAGGTTTTTAAATCAAACCTTCTTTCTTCAGACTTCCAAGACTCTGACTTATGTGTCTGCACGCACTCAGATGACCCTCGTGCAGAAAATGAGATGCCCCGAGACTTTTTACTTTGCATGGAAATGCAGGAAGAGTGTCTCTTCTAGAGGAATGCATGGGAATGAATCATAGATTCCCATCCACTCCTCCAGAACACTGCAGAAGAAAACATGACAAAAGTCACAGCAGCAATGAAATGTGGATTCTCTGTTGCCTAATATGGGTTCAGGAAGGTAGGAAGTCCTTCCCTAGGCACTAAAAAGATCTCTCTCCCGTACTCAGCTCACTAAATTCACAAGATACCTCTGAGGTTAATACCTGTAAGACCTCTCCCCTTCAACCAAATTCAGGGGAAACTGGCTTACACATTCAGAAGCAGGAATGAGGGGAAAGGGAGCAGATAGAGCCTGCAGAAAGATGTGTATCACGGCTGCTGGCTGCAGTATCGTGAAGGAAATGGGATGAACGATGATTTTCAGTGTCAAAGTAGGCCAGGTGAGGACAGGTCAGGGCCAAGCTGCCAGGATGCAGCTTGCCTCCATCTCTCTGATGGGCTGGAAAGGCAAAGAGAGACTTTTACTAAACTCCCTGCACTGCAGGAGTCTGTCCCTGGCTGCAGCTACGCCTTCGTGTGGTTTTGGGTTCCTTCACACAGGAACTGTCACCACATTTCTCCTTCTGGGGCGCTGAGCTTACATGCTGCAATGTCTTTACTAAGTCCATCCTTTTTAGGAAACCCCCCCTACTAGAGTGATTTGCACCCAGCCTGTGGTTTGAAGGAGGTTTAACCAGCTGAGTCTTGGCCCCGGTAAGACAGGGGTGACATCAGGTTGGAAGAAGCAAGCAGAAGGCAACGGTATTACAATAGTATCCCTGGCCAAGCGATCTAAAGATCAACTTGTCAAGTAAAAATATGACAGTCCCAAAAGCAGAAAGCAGGTGTGCTTTGGGTAGGCACGTTGTAAATGAAGGGAGTAGAGGGATCCAGCTACCACAGGATAAAGAATTAAAATAAGGCAGAGCTGACTGCTTAGCACCAACAGGAAAACCAAGAAGTAAGGTTATTGTGGAACAGGCTTTGAGGCGTTCTTCTCAAAGGAAGTAGTAAAGTAAGGTCTGTGCTTTTGTCCTAATTCTTGACTGCTTATGGTTATTGGCTTTGATATTCTCGTGCAAGTTGCTGCACTATCAGGCAGAAAATAACTCTGCAGCGAAATGCTCATGACTTTCACAGAACATGTTGGTCTGGGGAAAAAGCGGGGCTATGTGGGGGGATGGAAGTGCTTCACTCAGTGCATTCAAGATTTGCTGCAATGTACGTGACTTGACCCAACTTACTTTCTTCTTTGTTGGGTGAAATGTTTGGGACTCGTGATTATCATAGCTCATTAAACTTTAGCATAGCAGATGATATTGGGTTTCACTTATCAGATTAACGCTGGTAGAGCTGGCTACTGCTGTTAGAGGGTAGCACAGGGTGATGCTGCATGGAAGAAGCACAAGCTCCATAGATTGCTCTTGAGCTATAGAAAAAGCTGCTCTTAAGAGCACTGTTTTTGTTATCAGTCAGACTCTTCTTGCAGTTTCGACAGATGTAAGTATAAACGGGGTGGATGTGTGAAGCAGCAACCCCTCGCTTGACATGCTGGTTGTGAGGGTCTTGCACTTTAACTTGAAGGTAAAGGATGGAGCACAGGATTGATGATGGGATAGATATTGAAAAAGTTCTCTCTTGTATTTCAGGCTGCCAAGTCTACATCAGATGGTATCCTGCGACTAGATCTGGATAGAGTAGACAACGGACCACCAAACTTTGATTCCACTATCGGTGAAAGTGACAATGTGCCGCCTCAGAAAGAAACTCCAAAGCCACCTATGCCACCTACAAAACCCACTGGCACAAAAGAAAACCAAGATACAGAGAACAATGTTCCTGACCAGGAACATAAAAAACCTCTGTCTCCTCCATTGCCTCCAGATAAGAAGCTTAAGAAAGGCATAGCATCAGAGGACAATGTAAATGCCAAGGAAGAGGACTCTCTCAGCCCAGAGGAGCATGTGGAAGGATCCCAGGCACCAAGTGAGGAGAACAGCGAGAACCTCATTGAGGTCAGCAACAAGGGCATAGCAAAAGCTCCAATTCCTCTTCCTAAGAGCGTGCCAGACAAGCTAAAAGTAGCTTGGGACCAGCCAGTCCCTGAGCCTAAAAACACAGAAGACTTGAAATCATCAGGAGATAGTAGCAAAGACAACCTTGCTGAGATTGCCGCTGCAGATATTACAAAGCCTCCTGTTCCTCCTAAGGTTCTGTCAGAAAAAATGCTAGCCACAATGAACTCCAGCCATGGTGACCTGGAAGCTGGGGTTTGGGAAGACCTGGAGTCTGGCAGCTCCAAGCCCCCGGTGAATGGGATCTCAGCCAGCGAGGCAGCAGAGTCCACATCCCCAACAGTTGAAACTGAAGAAGGAAATGGGAGAACTTCTGCTGAGAAGGAACAGCAAACTTCAGCAGACGAGACAGGGACTTCCTTAGCTACAGAAACAGGCCATGAGAGTGTAAAAGCAGCTATTGAAATGAAAGAGTCTGTAGAAAGCACTTCAGGTCTCAAACTTCGCAGTTCTTCTCTGGGAGACTTGCTATCTGATTCCAAAAATACACGGAGAGCACTTCCAGGCCAAGGTTTCCCCAAGGATTCCCATGACTGCTTAGCTAAAATGGAGGAGAAAGTTGCTAATGAAAGGGAAAAGGCAGAAAAACTTCTGCAGAAGGTTTTACGTGAAGGGTTGGAACAAGCCCAGGAGGGGAATGGACCCCCAGTGATGGCAGAGACATTGCTCAATGAGGCAGTAGAACAACTTCGGCAAGCTACACAAGTTTTGCAAGAAATTAAAGGTCTTGGAGAACTGAAAAAAGAAGCAACACAGAAACAGAAAGAAAAGAAAAAGGATCTAGTGACTCTTTATAGGAGAAGTGCTCCCTGACATACTCTTCAAAGAGACTTCTTTCTCAAAATCAAAGCTAAACATTTGCCATTTATGATTTGTACCATTGCTAGGCCAGTGTTTAAAAGGTGGTGTTTTGCTGTGCACGCACCACGTTTATGGGACAGAATTGAGCTTTCAGTTATAGCATCTTCCTATCTTTCTTCATGCTGTACATGCCAGTCCGGTTCTAATCCTCTTAGCACAGCAGAAGGTTACAGGACATTGAATGGTTTCAAAAATGTGAATGCTCTTTAAGGACTCTATCCAAAGTCCTTTCAATGGATCAGGCCTTAAAAATTACTGGTAATCAAACCAAGCCAGATTTTTGAAAGGAGCAGAATGGCTATTCTAGCAAAAGCCCCTGTCTATCTGTATTTACAGACAAGCAGATACCAGATTACGCTGGCACCTATGTGGTTTTCCCAGTTAAATCATTTAAGGATAAATGTAGTCAGTGTTTGTTGACTTGCTGGCAAGGTTTCCCAGACCGCCTGGCCCAGTGACGTCTAGGAATGTAAAGATAAATGGTTTAATCTTCTGCAAAGATACTCATAAAACCACATCCACAGTTAAAAAGTGACCTCACACAGAGGCAAACAAAACTGGCCAACTCCTGACTACAGGTAGTGTCCTCACATCTGGAGCAGCTGTACAAAGACACTCTTCTGAGCCTGGCTGTGCAGAGCTTTAGGTGTGCTAAGCACTGGGTGAGTGAATGCAAGTCTCAATGCATCATTGCCAGGCAAGTATTAATTGTTCCTGTTTCATCAATAGGGAAATTGAGGCAAAGAGCAGGTTACGCTTGGCCGTTGAAGGAGTGTCTTCTAGCAGCACAACACACTGATTATTGAGGACCATACCTATCTGGTAACTCTGAATCCCCTCATCATCGTTGGGAACAATTAGCCAGGCATTTGGAGAACTTGTGTCCAGGTGATCCCCAGGTGCTTCCTAGGAGAGCTGTCATTAAGAAGCTTTAGGGATGGGTGTTCCCTTAGCTGTAGGGTCACTCTCTGTGTTGTCTTGGGATGTTAACTAACAGGAGCACGCACATCAGGCAGCGGGTCTGGATGAGAACCCTCTTCCTATTTAACACGTCTCTACCTGCTGTGTCCTGGCTAGCCTGAGAGCCATGGTTTGGCACAGACATCTGTAATCGGAGTACATGGAGGGAAAGGCATTTTGCACGCACAACTTTGGGGCTGGTCCCAGTGGCTTAAGTATATTAAAAGAACAATGCATTGCTACAGAAGGGTCTGAGAAAGGCATTGCAGAAGGCTCTGGCACAATTCCCACAGCTTCCCTGCCCACCTGCTGAAAGCAACCACAGTTCCCGTGGTCTTTAGAGAATACAGCTGGGATAAACTCATGTCTTTGCACTGCTGCTGTATAGCCCCATACCTGAGCTGGGTTCCCTCCCCTATTCTCTATAGTTGATCTGAGGAGAATCGTATGACAGCCCAAAGGGCTTCTCCTTTGCTTCAGCCAGACTCTGGAAGCACGGCGAAGGGCAATCTTCCCAGTCTGGTTTTAAGGAGTGACACACTACCTAAGCTCTTTTCTCATGTTTGCCAGCACTGCCCTCTTAGCTCACCCATTTCTTTTTCTTCTGTTCTTTCTTTTATAATTTCCCAGGTTCCACAAGGCTGCAATGGGCTGCAAACACCCCCCACAGCAGCAGCCCAGTAAAGCTTCATCTGAGCCTCTTCTTAGGCTAGACAGTGGGCACTTCAGGTCTGAACACAGAAATGTTGGCTTTGGGCTTCCAAATATCCCGTTTTTCACGATCCAGAGCCACCAAGACAGGCAGTGACTAGAACTGATGCTTCTGCCTCTTTTGATTAAAGCAGCCTTGGTTTCAGTGGTCTGTCCCCCTCTCAAGACAGCCATAGACATCGCATGGGAATTCACTTATTATTCTCTCACGTGGAAAGTTCTACGCAGTCAAACACTCAGGGCTCAGGTGCCAAAAAGCTTTGCTTTGAGACAAAAAGATTCCTACGTCCTAAGCCCACTCCCAGGCACATAGCCTGGAGCAAACTCTGGATCTGTGTCATTTGCTGCTGTAGATTCAATGTGAACCATGGGTCTTATTTGCCTTTCCAGACACACTTAGGACAAGGGCTAATAACACAGACAATATTCAGTGCCTATCTGCTATCTAAATGTATTTTTCTGCATGTGCACTTTTGTTTACCGAACACTGTGTGGTATGAATGTGAGCTGTCAGAATCTGGTGTGCACTGGAAGTCGAGGGACATCAGCCGCAGAGAGCAGGCAGGCTTTTGCAAGATGCAGTTCTATAGCAAGAGGAAAATTAGATGGGGAAAAAGCAGTTCACGCTAACAGGAAGACACACAAACCAGGGCAAACTCGGTACAGGTTCATATCCCAAAGCAGAAGCCAGTCCTAAACTCCAGGATGGGCAAATCAAAGCCTGGAACTGAAAACCCAGGAGAATGAAAACAGCTTATGGGATAGCTCTGTCCCCTAATTTATATACAAATACTTTTGCTCTCGCAGGTGTTTTCTTGTGGTGATGTGTTCTGTGAATACCCGTCTGGCAAAGCGCTGATGAAAATACCCAGACATCCCTATCTGTTACAGCCAAACCTACAGGATGTGCTTATACTTACTGTATATTTTTATATTATACTGAATATTAATGAATAAATGTCTGACATTTTACTGAATACCCATCAGTAGGAATCTTAACAGATGAAGAACCCTGTATTTGTTAGGAAATGGGCAACTTAAATCATTTTACAAGCTACAGCTAATTACTGTATTTGCTGTACTAACAGAACTTACTAGATTTGTATTATGTCTTGTAAATAGGTATAACTTAAGTGGAATCTCTGTAGCACCCAGTAACTCTACTGCTGAAAACGCTATGTTAGAGACTCTTTGGTTTTAACTATTTTTTCCAATAGGAGTAGCAGTTCATCCTAAAATGTCTAGCCTGGCCGTAAGCCTGATTCACCTGGACTTTGCAGGAAAAAACGCATCATGTTCCTTCTGCCGTTTTCCCACTTGTTCTTCTCATTGTAGTCATGAGCCAGGCCCTGCCTAGGGCTGGAAAGTGCCCCCTGGGTGTTTTTACATGGTCCTCTGAAAATGGCAGTGCTGGTCAGAGTCAGAGACAGCATCCTGGTCTGCTCTGACCTCATACAGCAACTCCCATCTTCAGTGTATGTCCTGCCACCATGCACTTTTTTTAAAATCTCCCTTTAAACTTACATTTAAACTTACATCTAATTTCTGGCTGCACTAAGGCTGGTTTTTTGTGCCTGAAAACTCTCTGGGCATGGAGCACTGGGGTGTGAGTCTGTGTTTTGGGCTGTCCCACCAGGTTACATGTCTGTGACAGGAAGGAAGTGAGTTTGCAAGCAAGCAAATGTGGATGACTATCTGAAAAGCAGCTGCTGCAGCCCGTGAAAGGGCACTTTTTGTCTCCTGCTTGTAAAGAGCTTTGAGATTTGGCAATAAAACCCCCTTTTAAATATCAGCTGTTTAAGAGCCATTTGTCCTAAACAGGAGCAAAGAAGAGCCACCAGAAGCAGCACATTGAGGCTTTTCTCTGGAGGAAGGCGCGTTGCACAGGCTGTGGTCAGGCTGGGGTGAGCTAGATGCTGTGCTAACCACAAGCCCGGAGGAAGGAGAAGCACTGGGGGCTGCGGCTGGCACAAAGCTGGAGCTGCTGCTGCGCACAGTGCAGTTCCTGAGTCATCCCTGCCTGCCAACTTGGCTGCCCTGGCCAGATAGCACAGCCAAGGCCAGGATCTGCTCCTGCTCCTTCTGGAAAGCAGTGGGAAGCATCCTCATTGCTGGAGACCTCACCAAGTGCAGTCTCCAGCAGTGCTGTCTGGGCTTCCCTTAACATCCTCATGTGGACTCTGGTGTCTACAAAACGTTGAGCTCACTCAGCAGTTGTCCCCTTGGTGGTGAGCAACACCAGAACCTTGTTCCTCTGCCCAGATGCCAGTAAGCTACAGGAAGATAAGAAGCTAGTATAATAGTGACTGCTTCCCTTCTGCGAAAACTGGGTAGAAACTGGTCAGTAGGTTCAAAAGTTACGAGGAAGTAGGGAAAAGAGTGCAAGTATATGTGCCATCCTATTGCACAAGCTTGGCTTCATTTGCGTAAAAAAATGTGCTTAGCAAACCCTCTAACCCCTTTCTGGGAAGGGGGCTGTTCCTCAAAGGAATGTCCAAGACACAGGGTTGATTTCTACAGATATACTGTAGAGAAAGGCACTCTCTTCCTCTCACACTAAGAAAACAGACAACACATCACATTTTGCCCTTAAGTTGATGTTGGTGAGGCAGGGAAGTGTCTAGCACTACGTGAAACACAATTTAAAAAAACACAAATGAAAACATACATAGCATTGGCATATGAAACATTTGCCTGACTGCTTTCAAATTAATGGATAGTCATGGGTTACTGGTTCGAAGAGACTGTGTTATCGTGTGATCTGAAATAGAAAATGCAGGTCCTAGGTTCCATCCAGTGATCCCACAGAACTCAATAATTTGCAACTGAAAAGGAGCAGAAAGAGCTCTTCCAGTCCCAGGGTGCCAAAGATTTACTACAGCATTGGCTAGTCTACTCTGATGACTAATTATTCTTGCTGTTAAAAAATGTGTGTTTTATCTTAAATATGAGTCATCAACAGTGAAGCTCTCCAAGATTTCCCCTTTCCAGCTTAAGAGTTAGAAAATTTGCAGGCACAGAAGATATTCGCCGCGTTTAGAGAATGGAGATCCCCGTTTTGTTATGCTGTGCAAGGTCACATACTTCAGAAAGCCAGTGCTTAATTTATTCCAGGAAACTTAGTCACCATGTTCTTGTAGCGCCTTACCTCATGGCTAAGCAACCCACAATATTCCTGTGACAACTGCTGACGTGATGTCACAAAGCATTAACAATTTCATTCTCAGCAGCAATCCTGCTGTCTGAGGTCAATGCGAGGTACTTTAAGCCATGTATTTTCCATCCCCTCCTGGGTATCAGAGACCCAGTCCTACCAGCTTCACTTCAGAGAGCAGCTGGAGGCTTAGCGCTCGCATCTCCTGCTGTGCAGCGTTAGTCCCCTCTGCCTGAGCTAGCCCGGTTTGGCAGTTCAGAGGTTGTAAAACACAACATATGAGGAAACGGTGAAGGAATCCTACATTAGTGCATCTTTACTGAAGATGATACGTAAAGCACATGTATTCACACCTATAGGAAAAAAAAAAAGAAAACTCTGGAATATTGCCAAATGCCATTTTTAAGAAGTTATTACAGGAGGGATGGCTGTCAACAGCTTATCACATTGACTGGGTAAAGAGAAAAAAACCAAAGTTGGCTTAATTTGCAGCAAAAGAAGATCGAAGACTTCTATTTAGAAAAGTCTTCCAGGCCCAGGGTGGAGGTATTCTAGAATGGGATCCACAGGGAGACCTCCATCACTGGGATTTCTTAAGAGCAGATATGCAGGGAAGGTGGGTGTATCTCACCCTCTTCCGCATGGAAAGGTGGATGAAACTGTTGCCTGATGTCCTTCCCAGCCACATGGTTTCCGCAGGACACTGGCAGAAGCCTCAGCAACCAGCCTCGGGGGCGAACAAAGCCCACAGACTATTCAGGTCTTTAACCCTGTCTTCCCTCCTGCTGGGGAGCTGTGGGATGATAAACGTGGTGCCCTAGAAATCCCCCTTAGACCCTGCTCACACCTCCTCAGCCTGGCCTGCTCTCCCCAGCTTCCTTCTCTTCTCCTCTTCTGCTCCAGATTTCAGTTCTCGTCTCTCCCCACTTTCCCATCTCATGCCCCTTCTCTGCCAGATCAACTGATTCCTAGAAAGCTCCGTGCTGTGTTGATAGAAGCTGTCCATAAGTTTTAGTTGCACCACTGCCAAGAAAACCTCCTTACTGCTCGCCCCTGTCGGATTCACGAGCTGGTTTCTACATCCCCGTGGGGGATAAGTTTACGCTTTAGAATGTGGGCATTTTTCAACGTCAGGAAATGAATTTTAAAATTATTTGCTCAAAATAAATGAATGAACAGAATCAAAATGCTGGGAACTGAAGCTAGGACTACCTCCATATTTTTGACTAACAACACTATTGGCGGTTCTTTTATAGCATCTTCCAGTACGAAGACCTGAAGGTGTTTTGTGGCCATGAACAAATTCCGCCTTGTAGTGCAGCCAGGAGAGAGGGTGGAGCTTCTCACCATGCAGAATGAAGGCAAAGGCATAGAGCATTGAAGAGCTGGGCTCTAAACCCATTCTCCTGCAGCAGATGATAATTTTATTTTTAATTGGTGCAGTACTGACATTTTGCAGCAAACATTAGATGACCTGAACATTAGATGACCAGATGAAGTGCTCCTAGAAACAGCAAACCAAAAAAAAAAGCCAATTCTGAGAATTTGTCCTTTGATGACTTCTCTAACCCTTAGCAGGGACAGGAATGGACCCCAAATCCTGCTTTCTTTGGGCGATATGACAGTTAAAGACCTATTATTCCTAGCCCATAAGTGCATAAGACGTATTGTGCAAATACTGCCGATAGCTGTTAAATCTACCATATTGTTCATTTAAAATAAGAAATAAGAACTTGAAGCATTCTTGAGATGTTCTGGGGGAAAAGACAAAGCCATCTGGAGCAGAGACTGTAAGGGGGTGTACTGGAGAAGAGGTCAGAGGTAGGAAGAGGGCAAGACGTGGGGAGGCAATGCTAAATACTAGCTCCCATTAATGGGTAAGGATGTGACATATACGCAACACAAACAGATCCAAACTCTCCTTCCCCTCAGAACTACACAGCAGAGTCATATCCAGAAATGAGGATATTTGAAAGCTGGTTACTGGCTTTCCCTCACCCCTATTGAAACATTTAATTCCCTCTTGGTCTCTACATAGTTTCAGATGCTTGATGAAGTTTTTAACTATATTAATATTTTTCCCTCCCACCCAAAAAAAACTCAAGTAGTTTTGGAGGAGAATTATTTCTTCCTTCCAGAGAAACCTACCTGGGACAGAAAGAAATGCTTCTTAAAGGAAAAATGCTAATCAGTTTTAGATGCAAGTTATCATCTAGCACACCACTGCACGCTGTGATATTTATCACTGAAATTGATAAAACACTAGAAGATCTCCAACAGTCCAACAGATATGCAAGCCAGCATGACTAACTGGGCAAGGATCTGTGCAAACAAAACTGCAAGTTCCTCTGCTATTTCATTTGCAACAAGAAGTCAATTTTGAAATACTGGCAAAATACTCCGGGTTTGTTTAGACCACATCACCATGACAGCAAAGCACTGCCCAGTTCTTCATGTATTGTAGGTCTTTGCAAGAAACAGTGGTGAAGCGGAAATGAAGCTCAAAGAAAAAAACATGGCCAGATGTCATATCAGAGACCACAGGGGATATAGATTTGAACCTACATTCTCCAGTGCCAGTCCCCAGCACGTGGATAACCTTCCTGTCCAAGCAACAGAGCCTCTGATCAGCTCTTTCTCTGGAGCAACGCTGAATTTTCAACAGCATGGGTTGAATTTCCTGAGTGAGGCAAATGAATTCCACTTGTTTTCGACTGCCAAGAACTAATGAACTTCGGAAAGGTCATCGGTTCAAACAATAGTTGTGTATTCGAATGACAGGATTGCTCTCAGCTTAGCCACACTTCTGCCTTTCTATCCAGGCGGGTTCAGAACCACCCACCTCCAATGGTGGAATCAGGGCCTCACGGGATTGCTGGCGAGAAATTTTCTGGAAAAATGTTTTCAGGGCAAAACCGCAACCCAAAACTCTAACAGGGGACTACAGATGTGGAAAAGTGTCCTGGTTTAAAAAAATGTACAAAAAAAGCTTTGAAAATTTGACATTTCAAAAGGGGATGGTTTTGCTCTGCAGCATGAAGACACAATTTCAACACTTTAGTTAATTTACAATTTTTTAAGTAATTTACCCCAGGAGTTTTTAAAAGCATGAAATTACATATTTTGATGGAGCTCATGTGATTGCTTCCTGTCTGCTTATAGAAGTTTTAAATTTTTTTTTTTCCCTTGCTCTAGATAGATGAAGAGAATTCAAAGCCTTGGGAAGGCTGGGAAGATGGGAGAGCTCTTTCAGTCCGGCTCTAGGCAGACAGAATAAGACTCCTATGCATTTCAGTCCTCAAAATGGGGCACAAGGATCCAGCCTGGCCCCTCTGTGACTGTTTCCTCCAAGGACCATCGCTTCATTCTCAGATGAACCAGTCACACCACGGGCTGTGGTCCCTTTGTTTTGGCTCAAGACAACAGTAGCTGCACAGGTACAGGGTTGGTTTTTTAAATGAGCCTGTCATTGCTCAGAGAGAAAAATGCCATTTTCTCAATCACAGTAAACTTACAGATGTCAAAAGAAGCAGTCCCTAGAACTCCTTTAAGGAGTCTGGTCTCATTCCTGTGACAAGTTTGCGTTCAAGAGTGTCATGTTATACTGGTAAGCAGCTCATTTGGATTTAAAGTATTTTCAGTGCTAAACACAAGAGATGTAAATTGGGGGGCTTGCAGCCAAAGCCACCCTTCCTATAGAATAGAAAGAGCACAGGCTGATCTCTACAGCTCTGCACGCTCCTGCTCTGCTCGTTGCGACAGAGGCAGAGGGCAACCTCCGCAGCAGCCCCGTCCCGGTTAGACATCGCCCCTGTGGACTATGAGACATGTCAGCAGAATAGAAGGAATTTTTCGACCTCCGAATCAGGACCCTTGGCGGACCCCTCCCATTCACCACAGTGAATAACAGCAAATTGAAATGCAGCCACTGCCTACCCCAGTTTCCTGGGCAGACACTTGCGTCGGCTAATTATCACCAGTCTTGTACTACCCAGAGCTCCTGAATCTTGCAACAGACTTCTTTAGGGAAGAACACGGTATCTGCATATGACCCCATTAATACCATGGGAATAGCGTCTGTGTTTGAAGATGTAATGTCCACAGATTGGTTCTGCACAAATGCACTGATGAGGGGAGCCAGCCCCTTGGGTTTTGACCCCAATTTCTAGATTCAGCAATCACTAGCAAAAAACAGAGGCCAACAGTTTAATTATTTTTTTTTTTCAGAGCGGCTAGGTGCTCGACTGAGTTACTGTGGCTGTAACTCAGCTGTGTTACAAGCCATCTCCAGCAAGAAGGCACTGGAGCAGGAGGTAATTGAGGGTTGGCTCCCGGAGGGAATTTTCCCTTAAAAGGATAACTACATTGTCATGATGAAACCAGCTTGCTTCCACTGCCCGCAGAGCTTTTTGCAAACACGGCTGCCAGAGCTGGGGGCGGTGGCGAGTATTAACAGCAGACAGCTAGGAGCAGCAGGGCAGTGGCTGCTCCTTAAATGCTACAGGAACTCCGGCCACTCTCAGCCATGCTCTCCCGTGAAGGGCAGCAGGACACGCAGGCAGCCCCAGAAGGTCACTTTAGTGCCATGTAACAAGAGGCCAACTCCTACCACCTGCCCAAGGTAAAAAGAAACCTAAAAGTGAGGGATTGCAACCAAAGAAACTAGCCTCACAAGAAGTGCTCGCACTCAAAATCAGCAATATTTTCAGAGAAGGGCAGGCAGGATGCCAGCTGAAAGCATACCAAGGCCATGCAGGAATTTTTCCAATTAAATATTTTTTCCACCAGAAACTAACTGAAACCCCAGCTTTTCATTTGAGAGTCCATGGAACAATTCTAATCAAAGCTCTTTAGACAGGATCAAGGCAAATGACAAGAGAGCTGAACCCCAGAGCGGCCTCTTGTCCAGCAACCGGCTGCTGAGAAAGGAGAGCCAGGTTTGAGACCAAGCCCCCCTCTGTAACACTTGACCGGTGGCTTGAACCTCAGCTTCCCATAACCCAGAGGAAACTGCCTTAACTCTGACACAACCCCTGCTCCAGGCCAGAGAGCCCTCCTTGTCCTCTGGACAGCCCACCCACCTGGAGCTTTGCACTGTGCTCTTCTGTGCAGTGCAGGAGGGTCTGCGCTGTGGTTTTTACATGGAATGAGGCTGAAATGGGAAAGGCTGGGTTTGGCCCAGGTGTAATGGCAGGCACTGGTTCCCACCTCACAGCTAAAGCCTCTCTATGCAGATCTTGGGTGAGGTTTTCAAATCTGACTCATGCTCGTGCGGTCTCTAACACAGAATAACCCATCCATCATGCTGCAAGAGAAGGAACCAGGACCCAGTGTTTCCCTGCACCCTGACAAGCGGTCAAAATATGCGCGAGTGAGCAACAGCCAGGTCTCGAGTGAGCAGACTCCTAAGCTGGCAGCGCAACAAAGGCTTACACAAAGTAAAACACCATCCCTTCCTCTGAGGACTGGCAGCCTACAGAACCCCATGCAGCTATAGTCCTTATATTACAGTGGGGAGTCAAGGCATGGGACAGAAGCCCAGGGAGCGGGCGCGGCAGATTTCTGGTCACCAACAAGCCATTGTCGCTGGAAGCAGGATCTCCTACCACTGAGCACCTTTAAGAGACAGACCACCAGCAACTCCCTCCAGACCACAGAGGTCAGCTCAGGAGCTGCAGAAACTGCAGCCGTTCCCAGCTCTGCCTGGTGGTTGCTCCATCTGGTCCCAGCCTGTTGCTACCCCTGTGAAGTGTCCACTTGAAATAGTCCCATTTTGGGAACTCCACAAGCAGCCATGGAGATTCAGCACACTTCCTCTTAGCTTTAGCGGTAGAAAACTTTATTTTCTAATCAGTCTTTCTCTGTAGAGAGAAGTATTAAAAGCTTCAGCAGGATAAGTGTGTTAGTGCCGATAAACAGAAACTCATCCAGAGATTAACAGAAGAAAGCTGGAGAATTACAGGTGTCTACAGGCACAGACTGGTTGCCATTTGGCTTTCTCTTTCTATGAGTAACAGCATGAAAATGAGTCAGGCTCTATCGATGAGTCACAGCAAGTGTATATAAACTTCCTCTCCAGACCAGGAGAACCTGGGCAGGTGGAGGAAGAGCTCTGTATATTCTTCTGCCCTAGATAAACACAGCATGGTGCGTCTATGGAGCTGTGCAAGTCCTGCTCCGGGGCATGGGATCTGCAAGCCTGTCCCAAAGGAAGACCCTGTGGTGGAAACATGATAAACATATGACAACATCTGCCTTCTGTTTCCTGTGCTCTGTACAGATTATTGCTCTCTACAGATAACCCTGTCCTCAAAGAGAAAGCCAGGGTTTGTGCTTTTTAAATGCAACTGAGACCAGCTACAATTTGAATCAGCCCATTCTATATCTGTTCTCAGACTGTATGCATCACCATATCTCAGCATCATCCTCTAGACACTCAAGCAATGTGATTACACATCTGCCCAGGGTTGTTTGTTCCCTCATCCCTCCTCCTATGAGCACACTGCACTGAAGCCAGAAGCAGGACAGAGAAAGTGCCTTCTGCATTCACGTGTGCTCTCCCCACAAACAGAGGGAGCTGACGCCCAGCTCAGCTCCCCCACCTCCTCTCCACTGATGGCATTATTTTCCACGTTGCTTGTTGCGCCCAGAAGTGAGGAAGCCCCTGGAACGCAGCAGCTTGTGTAGGAGCTGTTTCTGCACTGATCACCAGCAATTCTAGCAGCAGACTTTAAAGGGAAGCCCGGTGGGCTGCAATAAAATAAAAGTCATCAGGCCACGATTTGACATCAGCAGAGCTTCTTGTAGAGCGCATGACTGCGGCTGCTGTCCCAGCCCCCTCCCCCTGCCTCCAAGTCCAAGACCATGAAATTACTCATTAGGCTTGGAACGAAACTCTTTCGGTGCACTTGCATGTGGCTGGAGGCAGACAGACGTTTCGGGCTCTGGAAGAAAATTGCTGAGAGAGAGAAATGAAATGCTTCCAAAGCTGCACTGCTGCCTCCTAACAGTGTGCCTTCCTTCTCTGGTTGCACTCCATGGTTTACCATGGTGTCAGAGAAGAAGGGAGTGATGGCATCACAGCTTAGTGACCCTTTGCTTTGACTTTGCTTTTATTAAATGCTCAAACACAAGATTTTTTGTTTCACTTAAGATTTTGCATTGAGTCCTACAGCCTGGCATAAGAGCAGCTCAGGGCTGTGCCTCTGGCAGTAGGTTCCAGCACTTCAGGTTTATGGTTATAAAATCCTACATTTCAGCTGCACTTTTGTCCTGAAAAAGGCAGGGAAGAGATTGCCCTTAGGACCCAGACAGTCCTCAGGGGCCCAGGAAGCAGAAGATCCTCTCTCTTTGTACACATGCAGGAAAGTGAGAATAAAAACATTGCCTGCAGGCATGTCGGCAAGGGGATTAGGATTCAGTGTCCAATTATTGCTTGGTTTGTACGATGCAGCCGTTCCCACCTCCCATAACCAAACACTTGCTCAGCTAACCATCGCATTCGAACCAGAGACCCCAGCTCCGTCACACCATTTCTCGTCTCAAATTCAAGAAGGAAGATTTTCTGCCCTTGAGATCCTTCCCTGCTACACTTGCTTTCCTTCACATAATAGATGTTTTAAGAGCATACTACTCCTACATTCCTGGTTTTGAAAGAGCAGCCTCCACTCTTCCAGTAAGGCATGCAGTTCAAAGCAAGGCCAGGATGACCACTGTGACCTGATCATCACTGTGAGATAGAGGTTGTCACACCAGTAATGTCCCAGCTTCTGGTCAAACCTGGGACTCATGCATTAAGAGAGTTTGAACACAATGGGCTCATACAGACCTCCTTCAGCAAAGCATCACAGAAATAACAAATTCCCCCCCGTACAGTATTTTTCTAAGATATCATTCAGGTACAAATGATACTGGGCGGGTATTTTTTTGCTTCTCATGTATTCCTGCAGGACAGATGTCAGCCCAGTTCTCCACAGCTGGAAGTAGAATATACTGAGTTGGAAGATGTAGTGAACTAATGTCAGTAAGCTCTATGCAAAGGTCAGGGATCAACAGGAGCGACCTGATCGTCAGGAACAACCATGGCCACAGTGCTAATTGAGTGTAAGCTTCACTTCCAAAGCTACATAGAAGCTTAAGCCCATTTATCTTTTCAAGGGATTTAAAGGCCTATCGGCTTTGGGAAGTGAGAGTGACAGGAGAGGGAGGTTCAAAATCACCAACTGAAACTTCCAGTTGCTGTTAACATGGATAGAACTACCTGTGTCAACCCCATGCAGCAGCATCTTGCCAGGCAAGACTCACCCACCCTTTCTGACATTTCCTGGCTTCCTCAAGACTTTTCCTTACAAACAAACCAACCAACCCTTCAGTTTCTCTAACATGTGATTTCCTCCCAATCCCATAATACTGGATTATTCCTAAACCTAAGACAGAGAACACCACTTTGTGGTACAGGCTGATTCCTGAGCTAGGAGCAACGGCTCTGCTGAAATATCTCATTCTGCATTGTCTGAAATACTACACAGGATGAGCAGTCTGGGAAGACAGGAAAAATGGAATTATAGGCTCGTGACATGGGCACTGACAAAAACCTGAAGTGTCGAGCTCACTCAGATGCCGTCTGTGTTTAATCCAGTCATCAGACAGTCTCTGTTTAACTAAATATTTGACTTCAGAATTGGGCCTGAATTATTATTGGCAAAGCTTCCAAGCTCCACAGGTCCCTCTAACAAGCTGTTCCTCTGTGGAAGCCTTGCAAGGAGATGAATGCAGCCTTTGAGAAAAGTGCTGGATCCCTTCTCAGGCTTCCAGAGTGGGTTTGCCGAGTCCCGTTAGGTGTCCAGGGTTTCTGAAAGCTTCATATGTTGCCTGTTAGAAGCTACAGGGCTGATGTTTGTCTGCATTGCTGGGATGTTCCCAGAGGAGTTTTGGCTCTGCAGCATGTCACAGCAACAGAGTTATCAAAGAAAGCACCAAAAATAACCTATTCTACAGGACAACTAAATGCCTGGCCCAGACAAAAAACAAGATGGAGCCACACATGAAGCCATGTAGCCAGAGCTCTAATGTGTATTCCATTCTAATGGGATATACCTGGAAGCACAGTTTGCAAGCCAGGACACAGAGCTGGTACAGTTAGTCCCTTTTATACCCACAATGGGGACATAAAGCAGCACAAACATACAATTCCTCACAGCATCAGTGGCAGCCACATACCACAGTGCCCAAAGGATCTGGTTTAGGTGCTGCCACGCAGAGCCCACGGCTGCTATCTCGGCACAGTGCGCTGTTTGACACCCAGTCATGTAAAAACAGTCCGTCAGCACTGAAAGAGGAACGTGGTCATCCCCTCTCCCATGCAATATTCAACTTCCTGACTGTGGCAGTATATGCCAGAAAAGACAATCCTCCACGGCTGGAGGCTGTTCCCTGAGCCAGGCTCCCCCACTGTGGGCAGCTCCAGGGAAGCTCCTGGACTACAGGCAGCTGCAGGCAGGAGGAGTCACCTTCCAGTTTTGCTTGCAGAGGAAGATTATAAATTAAAGTCCAATTTGCTAAACCTTTAGGTAAGCAACTGTTTCTGCATAAACACATACTGGTTTGTGGGCTGTATTACATAGCTAGCTACAAATCTGACTGACTTTAAAATCACAGTGTATACTACTAAACCAGAGAGCAAACAGAGGCACATTTTAAAATGGCATGGGTTTAAGCAGCCTGACTCATTATTTTTGAAAGCTGGAGATTAAAATAATGATTGTCCTAAACTAACACATAAAAATTGTGCATACATGGTAAGAGCACAAAATGCTATGCCAGAGAGCTTCACTTCTAAGTGAGAAAGAGCACGTAGCTGGCTTAGCTAAAATTATTCTTCAAGTGAAATAAAGTCGAAGACTTTAACGCCTTTCTGAAGATGGGGTCAATATCAGGAATATATTGCAAAAAGAGCTCAAATTATCACCTCCCCCTGTCATTCATTATGCTACAACATTAGTGGAAAAATCCAAAAGCTCTTTTAGGTCTGTTAGCTAATAAATGGATCGCTAGGCAAGTGCTCAGCGTCATTAATAAATCCTTGCTGCATTTTGTACTTAGTATCAGCAGAAAGTCTTTGTCCCTTCCACCCCTGAACACATACCTATTTAGTAAGGACAGAAGGAACTGCCTACATGGCTTTTTTCCTGCCCGCTGGAAACACCCAAGCCCACAACCAGATGCTAACTTTCAGTGCATCTGCGCTACTTCTCTTCCGAGGTCAGCATTAAGTGGCAGAAGAGCCGTGGGTGATCAGTCCTGGCTGATTCAAGCTCTGGAAGAGGTGCAAACAATGACATTAACAGTGGCAGGTTAAGTCTGGACAGCTTTCCATCCAAGGATCTCTTATAGCATAACAAAGGACTAGCAAGAGGCAGAGGTCCCACCCAAGGCTGGGATGCACAGTACGTCTGTACAAGCAGGGATTATTCTCTGCCCTATTCAGGGCTGCTTCCCCAGCCTCCAGGCACTAGGGTATCCAGTGGGAAGGGCTCGGCCCTTCTCAGTCATTCCTGCTGGCGCCATTCCAATTTGTCTAAAGACACTTAAATATTCATCAAGAGAGAGCAAGACTCTGTCTCGCCGGGTGCACAGACTGCTCTCCAGGGAGACAGGACACCTGCCTTCTCCACTCCCTGCTCCATCAAATCATTAATTATTAAAAATAACAGGAAAGAGCAAGAAAAACTCTCCGCACCAGACATGCTCACAGCCTGCTGTTTATGGTACTCTCTGGGGTCTTGTGGAGATCAAGGTTTGCATCTCCCCTCCGGCAGAAGCAAGGATCAAACCTAGCTTTCCCCCTTCCTCAGGGAGGATGCTCTACCCGCTGAGCTATCGTACAAAAGAACGGCTTCCCCTTTATCCAGACAGACCTTATGTTTGCTTTTCCTACCAGAGAGGTTTTTTTTTTTTTTAATTCAATTTGAATAAAAGGAAAACAAAACACAAATCCAAAGCTCTGAGACCAACAGCTAGCCACAGACCCTCACACAATCTGCATTCGCTCAAGAGCTTAGGGTCTATCTCCCCATTTCACAACTGGGCAGGCCAAGCCCTGCTCGTGGTCCCTGCAGTGGGTCAGCTGCACCAGCACAGTGCTTGGCTACAGAGACCCTCAGCAGTGGGCTTTGATGAGATGGCAACCACTGGCTCAGCCCTGCTGCTCCCAGCCCTGCAGATAGCTCTGGTGTCCCTGTGCAGCGTGTAGCTGTGCCCACAGAGGGACATTTCTGAAGTGGCAGAGGGTCTCCGCATGCATCTCTGCATCCCCCCGGGACGCTGCCTGCCTCCCTGCATCTCCCACCACACGCACGCATCCCGCTCTCTCTCGCAGGAGCAGCACAGACCCGCACAGGGGTCCCCGGGACAGGGGTGTACCCCAGAACTGGCCTGAGCCCAGGGAACAGCCCCATCTGCACCCTGGAGTTCATTGCTCACGGCAGCAGATCGTGGCAGGTGAACAGCACTGGCACCCTCCTGTGGTGGCCGGGATCAGCGTGTGCTCGCAGCCAAAACCCGCGGTACAGCGAGGCTGGGGAGGACGGGGAGACTCCTCCGGGGGTCCTGCGGAGGAGGAGAGGGCGGCCCATGACAAGGACCAAGTCTGGAGGCCAGCATGGTACAAGGACCAAGTCTGTAGGCCAGCATGGTACAGGCAGGGGATGCAAAGCTGATGCTGCAGGGATTAAGTCGAGAAATCGACGTAGCGAGGCTGGAAGAGTCCTCGCAAGGTCACCGCTCCTGTCCTGTGACCCGCAGCAAAGAAAGCCCCTTTCTGCAGCCAGCTCCCCTTTGCTGTCTTGGCCACTGGGAAGCCATACACAGGAGAAACCGAAGTCCTGCCTACCATGATTTAAGCTCACGTCTCCTAGTTCTGCTTATCTTGGGTTTGCAGAACAGGTTATTCCTTTCTCCTCGCACCACCTTCCTATGTATTTGAAGGCCAACAAACAGCATTTACTCCATCAACCCAAAGTATCACTCGACGTGTCACCCCATATCCGTGGCAAGACTGAGCGCAAGCAAACACAGGAAAGGCTAGAAGATGTAAGGGGTAGGGAACACTTGTCTGCCACAATTACCCTGACAAATTCGATATAGGGAGAAAGTTGTAGGGGCCAGACCCACGCCAGAGACCTTTCACAGGCTGAACTGAAATGGCTGTGGCAGAAAGAGTGGCCCCCGGGTAGCTCCACGAAAGATTTGCTGCCAGAAGAGCCACTGCCTGGTCCTTCGTGAAAAGGCAGCATCATCTCTCCAGCCTGGAGACAGACAACGCTGACCAAGCACCCAGTTTTGGACTTTTTTTTGCTGTTTTGGACCTTTTTTTTTTTCTGCCTGCCTCAGACCTCCCCGACACGGATCTGATTCTCCTCCCAACCTCAGCTCAGCCACTGCCTGGTCCCTTCCCCCTCATGCTACCAAAATGGAAAAGAAAATAAAGGACAAAACCAGACCCAGATGCTGACACATTAACTAAAACTCTGGGTGAAGAAAGCTTTTAACTCCCTCCTGCACCTACTGCCGTGCCCTGGCCGGCCATGTGGTAGATGAGAGCACCTCACCCCCAGGAAATGCCAAACCTTGAACCCTGCTTTTGGGAAAAAAAACCAAGAACCCACCCCATATTTCCCACAGAATAGAAATCCCTCTCCTCACAAATCGGTTTGGAAACAGAATTAAACCGCCCACAGCCTCAAAGTAGCAGCACTGAGCTGAGCCACGCTGAGGTGAAGGGCAGCCCTGGCCTAGGTAACAGCCTTGCCGCCCCCCGACCGAAATGGCGGTAACTAGATTTTTCCCCTTCAAGTCATCCCAAACCACCCCGAAAACACCGTGTTTGTCGGAAGGAGGATTTATTTCATTTTATTTTCCTTTAAAGAACAGTTAAAGAGGCGCTCTGCGGCAGCTGGGCGGCAGCAGTCAGCCCGCCCGTGAGGCGGCGGGGCCGCGCCTGTCAGCCCGCCCCGAGGCGGCG
>WAAD01009591.1:435675-462320 GCA_013389945.1 Fregata magnificens
CCGGCTTCCCCCGGGCCCGGGAGGGGGCGAGGTGCTTTAAGGAATAACAAGAGGTATAAAAATCCATTCAGAAACAGACTCGGCGTATAACCTGCGCGGGAATCGAGACTGCTTTTGCCCCAAAGCATCCTGTACCCCTCAGATGCTGCAAATAACGCCCGTACACCCCACCTCGGCGTTTTGGCCCCCTTTATCGACCAATCCCGGCCGTACTGGGTTGTCTCTGTGTCCTGCAGCCTCAGGTAGAGCCCAGCGGACAGTTTTAGTGCATTTCTTTGCATGCCTTTCATCTGCTTTGCTGCTTTTTTAAATCTCTTGCATAATAAACTGCCTGTGAGTTGGTGCATTGCACTGAAGGTAAATCCCTTAAATTGTTTTCCACGCTGTTTGGGATAACTGAATTCATATGCAGTACCGTAAGGTATGAAATACCCCAGAACCTGTGCTTGAAAGAGAAGGAAAACTGCTAAATATCTACTGAAACGCTGCTGTTGGACGGGTGCCTGCCATGATGAGGAGTGCATTCACATTTACAGGGCTAGCTTCATCGGCGTGGACGCTAAGTAGGAAACTCAGGCTGTCAAATTGTTTCCCATGTGTTGCTGAGAATAAATAAACTGCGGCTTCTACAGCCTTAGCGATGCAAGGTTTGTTAGTACGTCTTCACAGGTAGAGGAAAGAATAAATAATTAAAGGGGTGGTTTGGCATCTCTTGACAGTGATGCTTTGTGCGATCATCAAATGTAAGAACACATTTCTGACACCTGGAGAGCAAGGGCAGCAACATTTGCTTAACTGAAACATAGGATTTACTCCACTGAACAGAGATTAGCATTTGCAAGGAGGTAGTATGTGTGTAGCCGTTGGTGTTAATAATTAACATAAACTCCACAGGTTTTTCCCAAGTTCTCCTGGTATTTCCTCTCAAATGAAGGGCCCCTGCGGTGTGGAAATGCAGTCCTGTTCACATACCTGACCAGAAGAGAACGGGGTCTCAATATACAGTACAGAAAATCCTGTTCCTGCAGAAATCAGTGTCTAAATCCTGCTGCCTTTGGTGAAGCAGCAGGCCCAACGTTCTTGAATGGCCCTGTCTGGTATTAAGACTTGTGTTATTTGTGTTTTTCTTGAGCTAAAGGTTTTGGTTTGAAGGTAAGAGGAACAGAAATTGGAGGATGAGGTTATACCTCTGCTGCCCCAGGAGTCCATGGTAGGGGTGCCTTTCTTCTGTCCCCTCCAGAGAGGAATGGGGTAGTGCTATTTAGACAGCAAGTCTCCTGTTCATGTCCTCAGTGTGGTGGAACGGGAACAGTATGTTTTGATGCCTCTTGTATGGCATGTGGTTAGTGTCTAGTCGATACATTGATACAAACTGAAGTTGCACTGAGCCCCTGCTACCTTCAAACTGCAGCCTGAGATCTGCAGAAACGTAGAAGAGAGCAGAGCAGCTGAGTCAGCTCTTCAGCAGGCTGTGACAGGCTGAGGGTCTGACTCAAGTACTGCCCGAAACAATTCCCCAAAAGCACTAGGGCAGAGACTGAGTCCAACAAAGACTGACACCAGCCTTGCCAAAAACCTTGAGAGCCTCCCTGTGGGGCTGCAGCAGGCCCAGAGTCACAGCCTTGCTCTCGTTTCTTGGCAAGAAGGTTTGTTCGATCAAGGAGAAGATTGCTGGGGCAAGGCCCAGCATGGAGAGCAAACATCCTTAAATTGTGCCTAACTGTGCAGGACAAATACTGCCGGTTGTGGTAAATTACGTGCAGAACTGCCACAGTCTATTAAGAGATGCAACACTAATCACAGGCCAGACGAGCAGTTTTGTGCTACTTGCCTGATTCAGGTTGCCTGGTGGGGGACAGCAGGACCATGTGTAAAGGCCTTGTTGTAGAGCAGCGGGGTGCAAGTGGAGGGATGGAGGAAAGGGTCTGGGTCATCTGCCCGAGCCCTCACACCGGCACTGGGCCTCAGAGGATGCCAGACCTAATGCATCAAAAGGTTTTGGGGCTGGAGCAAGTCCACGCAAACAGAGAAAGACACTGAATTAGAAGAGAAGCTGGCAGGACTGGAAGAGCACTGATGTGGCACAGGGGTACTCAGGGAAGGGGAGGTAGTGGGAGAGGATGAATCCTGCAAGCATGCCAACGTCTGTAGGGCTGGGATTCTTGCTGGAAGAATCTTTCTGCAGTCATCCTTCCTTGCAGCCACCGGGGCCGGTGAGATGAAGGGGAGGTTTGTTGGGGCATGCTGCTCTGTGCTCCTTGCCAGCATTGTTTTAATGCCCACTCTTCTGTCTCTGCTGCAGTGCTTCATTCAGAGAAGGAGTTCCATGATGCGGCGAAGCGTAATGACACAGCCAGGATGGAGGAGCTCATCAGGAGAGGGGTCGACATCAAAGCCAAAACCAGTGTAAGTCCTGGGTTGTTCCACCTCTAAGCTGCAGGAAGTGCTGCGGGTGTGTTTCAGAACTGCACTCCTTAACACTGCTCTCCCCATTAGCTGCTCAATTGGTTAAAGCTTTAAAATACACCGCCCAGTGCTAAATAGGGCCTGTAGCAACTGAGTGGTTTCATAACACACTGGAACCCACAGCACTGTCATCCTGGCCAGACTGAAAAGTTGCAAGCACTAAGGGAGGGTGATAATTTATGGTTCCCTTTGGAACCCGTGTGCCAGATACATGTGGCTGCAAGGGAAGGCTTTGATTTTGCTCTCTCTGTACGCCAAGGCTGTGGGACTATCTCGGTTCCCGGTGCAGGTCTCCCCTAGTTGACCAGTAGGTTCCTGGAAATACGGGATTATGCCCATCCTTACTGTTTCAATCTGTCCATCCATGGTCAGCAATATTTCTCATTCCTATGCTGTCGTTATAGTCTGTAACTGCAGTTTCTGAGTAGAAGGTGACTAGCAGAGGTCACTGTCTGCCTGACAAGAGAGCAAAGAGACAGAGGGCTATGTCCAAAGAAAACCCTGCACAGTGTGGGAAATTCTGGCTTCATGGATGGCAAAGGAGATTTTGACCTTCAGGAAGGCTGGTGGATACACACGCACTCTGCGTACCTCAGCCTTCCCTCTCTCCTTCCTTCCCTTCCAGGCAGACCGGACTGCCCTGCACTGGGCCGCGGGAGCAGGGAACGTGGATGCTGTGCGACTGCTCCTGGATCATGATGTCCCGGTGGATGACGAAGACAGTGTACGAAGGCGAATCTCCCTTGCGTGTGCTGCAAATGTGTTCTGTGTTGGGGGAGTGCTGGGGACCGGGTGCTGCGCTGGCAGTTACAGACCGCACCGTTGCCCTGAGTGGGTGGCACAAGGCATCGCAGTGACTGGGGAGCTATGGCCTCCCTGCTGAGGCAGGTGCAGTGCGTTTCTGGAGCAAGCCTTGTTTTCAGATCTGTCTCTGCTCTGTCTTATGGCCTTTTCCTTGCATGCACAAGGGAAGTAGACTGGTAGAATCTGTGAGGTTTTCTGTATAGCATGGGGATGCTTGGCTTCTCCTGGTTGGGTTGTTGGGGCTTGTGGGAAGACAGTGACAGCCAGCAAGTTCTCTCTCCCTCATAACAACCAGGCTAATATGCACCATTGACTAGGAAGTGGCAGTCAACAGGCAGGTCTTTGCTCAACTGCTGCGACCATCTGTGGCAGGAATAATAGTAACTGGAGAAAGTGGGGCTAAAATAGCCAGAGAGAAACAAAAATACTTGGGAAACTTCATGAAGCTAGAGGGACAGCTTCCCTCCATGGTGGGGATGGTGGTGGCTGCAGTTTAGCTGTAAGTATTTCTCTTCTCTTCTGCCCAGTTTGGAATGAATGCGCTTCTCCTGTCTGCCTGGTTTGGCCACCTCCGTGTCCTGCAGATCCTCGTCAATGCCGGGGCCAAGATTAACTGTGTCAATAGGGTGAGAGAGTCTCCCTACGTGGGTCCATCACGCAGCTCCAGACAGTGACCGGGGGGGAGAGAGAGAGGCTTACCTGTGAGCTAAGGTAATCGTGTGTGACAGCATCTGCTATGGGGACTGCCATCTGTACTTCTGCCTTATTCCTAAAACAGGTGTAATAATTGTAGCTATAGAGATGTACACGGCTTTCTCAGCTCACATTTGTGCAGTGGTGATGTGGAAGGTGTTACAGAAATGGGTTTAGTGAATCAGCAGTCCGTGTATTTTAAAATAGACCTTGGTTGGGAAAAGGAGCGTTAATAGTTCAGTCAAAACTTGCTGTCTGCAGCACAAGCTAGTTTAGCCCTAGAGGTGCAGGGAGGCATAGAATGGGTCTTTGCTAACAAGAACAGGTTGTTAAAAGAGATTGTCCTGCAGCCTTGGACTTGTTAAACGAATGGTCCTTTATCTCCTCTCCAGAATGGCAGGAACCTGCTCCACTGTGCGGCTCAGAGGGGACACATCCAGGTGATGGAGTTCATCATGGAGGACCTGGAGGACATGTGTGTGGATAAGGCAGACAAGGTAGGAAGGCTCTTCACTGCTTTGTTTCACGAGGTCTGATCTGGCTCTGCTGAGCTTAGCAGGAATGTTGCCCTTGGTGTTGGGAAGAGGCTGAGAGTCAGATGCCACTCCCGGAGAACCAAGGGTATCCCACACAGGCTCTGGCTCTCCTGCAGAGTGGAGCTTAGGGATGATGAGGATTCTGGCTCTGATTAAGCTTCAGCAGCCAAGGCTTCCCAGTGTAGCCTTCTGCAGAATGAATTCAGGAATTTCAGTGTCCTTCTCTTGTGCAGCTGATGCTCCAGGGTGTATTGTAGGTGAGCGATAACCAAGGGTAACCCTCTCCCAGCATGTTCCAACGTTAGCTGATCTGTTCCTGAAGACAGCGTAGGAGCACACAGGAGCTGGTGCACGCTCTTTTCCACTCCCTGGCCTTCATGGTTCCTAGAGTGATCCCCACTCTGATACTTGGGAGTTAAATGAGGCAACAAGAGATCTGCCTTTCCCTCCTTCCCCAAAAGGGATTCTGACTCACTCGATAACTGGGGTCTCAGATATCAATTCCATTTTTTTATCCTTAGTTGCTTTTAGTAAACTATTTATTATCCTCTATTTATAAGAAATAAACACTGAAAAGATGTATTTTCCAGTGTTTGGCAAGACCAAAGTGCTTGGAGTTGTTAGCCCCAGTGGGTAGTTCTGTTCACCTTGTTTTGTTAGGGTCATCCCAAATATAAAGCAGAATAAAAGTTAACAGCAGAATAAAAGATAACTCTTTTTGAAGTGCAGCACTTTTTCCCCCTCTGGACTGGGTTTTCGTCCAAGGCATTATTATATTGCTTGCAGCAGATGATCTAATCTTGTGCTTTCTGAGCCTTTCCTGGACTGTATTTCTCTCTGTTTCCTTTCAAAGATGGACAGGACAGCGTTTCACCTGGCTGCAGAGTATGGGCGGCTGGAGGTGGTGGAGTTCCTAATTCGACTGGGTTGTTCTCACAGTGCCAAAGACAAGGTACGGGCATAAAACCAGACACAAGGGAGGTAAAATCCAAGGATTAGAGGATGTGAAAGTCAGGAAACAGGATACCAAATGAGGCTCATGCAGGCAAGTTGTCAGCAGTTGTAACTATGGTTGTGGTATGTCAGGGCTTTTCTTCCCTATCCACTTGCAAACCGTTTGCACCTCAGTCTGTGTTGGATTTCTCCCCAGGACTTTTCAGACAGGATACACAGCAATACAGGATACACACCTGGTGGACTGTGCTCCAGTGTAAGGTAGCTGGATTTCTTACCTCCATGCTGCATCTATTAGAAGACTGCTTCAGACTCGTGCTACTGGTTACAACCTCCTTTTCAGTCACGCTGGGTACACTCTGTGGAAAGTTGTGGTGTATGAACACTCAGTCCTGTGATACATATATGTACGAAGTGATGTTTACTTTCAGGAAGAAAATACAGCATTGCATTTAGCTGCTAAAAATGGACATCTCTCTGTGCTGCAGAAGGTTGTAGATGTTGGAGTGGACCTTGATGAAAAGAACTTTGTAAGTACATTTAAATTAAATTAAAACCACATCAGTTTCAGCCTTTCCCTCCCTAGAAATACTCTCCTGCCACAGTCATCAGGCTGAATAGTCAGTATTGACAGGAGAGGTTTAGAAAATAGCTGATTGTATCTAAAGCGTACATGTGTAAGTGCAGGTCACACTTGCAGAGTGTCGGTGAAAGGCAACATCCTTCTTGGACCAATATCCAATTCCAAAGTGTTGCCTTTTCTTCCTGCTGTGTCTGCTGACCCACCTTATCACTCCATTTAATCCCCCTTTTTCTCCCTGACCCTTGTACATTCAAGTGTCTAAATGGTTATTGACTGTGTTTTAAACTAAACTTCACTATGCTTTATAGTATTGACTTAGTCACTGAACATATGGACCTTCTGTTTGAGATCTCTATTTGACAGACCTGCTTTGGAAAATTATGTGGCTGGAACATAGTTAATGATTTAGATAGCAAATATTGGCTTAGCAATGCTGTTGTTTATTCCAGGGCACACTCCCAATTAAGTTTATCAGCATTTTTTTTAGTCTTATTTGGTTACTGTCTTTGAAAAGTGTATTTGATATTGTGATTAAGATCTGAAAGAAGAGGGAAGCAACCTTCTGCGGTAACTCTGGTAGCATTTGTCTTCCCCCAGATGAGCTGCCCTTTGTGTGAAGAGCAATAATAAAATCAGATAGGAATTCTGCTTGTTTCTTGTGAAGAAATGAGGTGCAGCCTGCAGAAGGGAGAACCAGTGGTTGAGGGCCACAGGCTTCCAGTTCTGCCTATGACTGTTTCTGGGCTACTCTAGGAAAATGATATGTCCTCATTGTCCACATGAAATCCTTTTTTGTTTGCTAATGGGCTGAAGGGGAGAAAAGATGATGAACATGCTGTCTGTCTTGTGGCCCGTAGGCCAGCTGTTTCCAGTGGCATAAGGAGAGAGCAGTACTCTGATATGTTGGTGGCAGATAATTGCGTCCTTTATTTTCCTAACAATCACCTTGGCCCTCAGAATTGGTATTTTAACATGTCATGGATTCAGAAGATGGGGTAGAAGCTTGCTCGTTCCGCTGCTCTGTCTTGGCCTTGTCTACAGAAGTGCTGCTTGTCTCCTTTTTTGCCTTGTCCAGGAAGGACTTACAGCTCTGCACCTGGCTGCTGAGGGGGGTCACAGTGACTGTGTGAAGCTGCTCTTGGAAGCAGGTGCCGATGTCAATGCCCAAACCCAGGTGAGCTCTGTGGAGGTGATTCTGTTTCCAGACACTACTTTGTTGGTTTTTGCCCAGACCTGTGGCCTCCCAGGGATGGCTTCCATTATCAGGGGAGGCCGTGTGGAACCCAGCGCTTCAGAAACAGCGCAGGGAGTCCAGAGGAAAGTACACATGGCTTTGTACAAAGAAACGGGTGAAGCTGCCCTGGGAATGGTTTGGCTGTGGAGACAATCTCTATGAATTTGTCAGTATGGGGGCATGGGGCTCTTGCAGGAGGGAAGCAGGGAGATCTCTGTGTGGACACTGTACAAACTGCAGCTTCTGAGAAGAAACCCTGACTAATACCCATCTCTTCTGATGTGCCTCTCAGAAGAAGATGAACTGCCTTCATTACGCAGCACTGCACGGCTATGAGGAGATAGCCAGGATCCTCGTGGATGCAGGAATCCACACAGATGCTGTTAATCATGTAAGTCCCGCTCAATGCTCTCATCACTTAGAAAAAGGCAAAGCCAGTTTGTGGAGCTGTTCAAGAGCACAAAGCAACTCTGCAAGGACCAGTGCTGCTGTGGCGTCTGTGCTGATGGGGCAGTATCCCCAGTGTGCCCCTAGTCCAGGCTGGCAGCTGTCTTAGACGTTATGGGCACTGCATGGTCATTTTGGTGCCATGAGCTAAGCTTTTCCTAAGTGCAGGGTCTTCTTCCCACAGCAAAACGCATCAGCAACACACATTGCGGTACTGCAGAACTTCCCAGCCATGGTGAAGCTCTTCATTGACGCGGAGTGTGACCTTGACATTCCAGATAACGTAAGACTGCAGCTCCTGTTCTTTGTCTTTGAATGTGAACCCATTTCATGAGGGATTTGATTACCTTGTGGACAGGATTAAAGAGGAGTGCTTTAAAATGGGGAAAACCTGGAAGCGCAGCTTAGGAAACATGAAACCTGTGAAATGACTCTGAGCGTTGCAGTGAGGTAATCACTTGATGGCATTCAACACATGGGCTGCGCCATGTCCCTGGGACCTGTGCACAGAGACATTGCATAGTCAGACTCTCTCCTCCCTGCTGGAAGCAGTGGGGAGACATTTCAGCCTGGTAGATAGTCTGCAAAATGTTTTGGGGGACTGAGAATGGGAGGCAAACGTGGAGGCAGCTGGTTGCCTCACCAAATTGTAATTTTGTGAACGAATTTGCTAACAAATATGTAATTTCTTTGTAATGTTTCGGTTAGTGTTCATTCTTGTAGTGATGTTCTCTCCTGATGACGCCATAAAATTGCCACATTTTGTATTTGATTTTAGTTGTTTCCATTAAACAATCCCGAGGTGCATACAGTTTACAGTGCGTACACATTAACCTGGCCCTGTGTCCCAGGAACAAAGAATTGGCAAAGGTCCTTTCCTCCCTTGGCCAAACTATCTGCCTACAGAAATTGTTTAAATAACAGGAAATAATGTAGTGCTATAAGTGACCCTAGGGAGCTTTATGGAACTGAAAAGGTTCCTTCTTTACACTGAAATGTTATCAGGGAGGCTTCCTAGTGCTGGTGCTGGGACAGGGACAGACCAGTTCTGCTCAGCCTGAGGAACCCAATTCCAGTTTGAGGTAGGAGAGTGTTTGGCCCTCAGTTTAAAAAGGGATAGAGGGGAAAGGAGGGCAGAGCTGACAGCGTTCTTACAGTGCTTCCTCCTGGTATTGTTCTGTCCTATCCTTCCAGCCTCACTCTTGTCCTTCTCTGAAATTTAGTCCTTTCACCCTCCTTCTGCAGAGGCGGCAGACCTCACTCCACATTGCTGCAGAGCATGCCAGGCAGGACATTGCCGAGATGATTCTCATTGCAGGAGTTAATCTGAAGTTAACAGACAAGGTAAATGTCTCCATCGGTTGAATAGGTTCTAGCAGGGTATGGGGGGAAAGTACGGATGGTCTTTGCCACTGTTTTTTATCATTTTCAAGGAAGGCTAGTAATAATATTAAAATCTGGATATTTCCAGGGGTAAGGCCTTGAAACACTGCTGAGTAGGTTATTTTGATGTGTTTTCCAGGAAAGAAGTGACTGGTTCTTAGGAAGGTAGAAAACAGTTCACACAATGAGCATACTTTTTCTTCTCAGAGTTGTTCTAGTTCCTTCTACTTCTGCTTGTGGTATCATGCACATTAATATCAAAGATCTTCCCAAATAATGATAAATAATACACCTTAAGAATTACAGCACACATGTTTTAATAGGTTAAAAGTATCTGGTTGGTATAGATCTGGCAGCAGTGTCCAGGGCTTTTGCCCTCTAATTACATCAACAAAAGGAATTCTAGAGGAATCAGGCAAGTTGCGTGCAGCCTGAAAGCATGGTATGTGCCCAGAAAATGCTGAAGGGGGCTTGGGCAGAGATTAAAATAGTGTCTGCCATTCGCACTGGGTTAAAGCACGTACAGACTCGAAGCCACCTGGCTGAAACAACCTTCAGCTGCAGTGGAACCGCAGTGAGAGTCAGCACAGGGAGCACATTCACACTTTTCTGTGTGAACCTGGGTTTCTGCTCACATCTGAGGCTAGAACCGTTCTCACTGGCATGCCTGATGGCTGGGCTGGCTTGCTTTCCTTCATGCAACTTTCAAATCTTTTTCCTTTCTGCTATATGCTTTTAGATATAAATACAAATCCCCCCCTGCCCAATCCAAAATCATGTTCATGTAAGGAGTGTAGTTAGATTTTCATACTCCCATCAGCCTGTGCTTCTCCTAGGAGACTGTTTCTAATCATGCATATGTGGAGCCTATAAAGTTAATGAGGTTGTATAAATCACTTCAGTTTCATGCTGTGCAAAAGGCTATAAAATGCCTTGGATTGTAGTGCTGAGCTGGTCCTTTGACAGTCGCACCCATGTTGCTGGGAGCCTGAAAGCACCCTGCCATCCACTGTGGGTTAGGGGATGCATTCCCCACCACTCCTGCCAAATGGGCAGATCCCCTGTGGCAACAGAGGAGATGCTGCAGAGCCTAGAAAATTACTCCCCATGCCCTGCACGCAGTAGCTCAAAGCTGCCTCACATCTGAGGTGTTCACAGGTGGAGAACAGGGGTCGTTCATCCCAGCTGGGTGCATTGCTCAATAGGCCGTGCTGCCTGCTACTACAGACTGCTGGGTGGGCATGCAGATTCTACCTCCTAAGCGTGCAAGGCCTTTTCCAGCTCATTTTTCCCCTTCTGATTTCAGCAAGGGAAAACATCTCTGGATGTCGCCGCCCGAGGCAATCACATCAACTTGGTGGACATGATTATCAAAGCCGATCGGTTTTACAAATGGGAAAAGGTGAGCAGCTTACACCACCATCCCCTGCGCTTTCCAAGGCAGATGTAGCTTTATCCTCTCCACTGAGACTCCATGTTACCAGCTGTCAAAAGGAAAAGAAGTACAGGACATCCTGTGGCAGCCTGACCTCTACTTTCATCACCTTACTTAAGAAAAACAAAAGTCCTCACCATGCCAACAACATCTACTTAAGGCTTTTCTTATTTAAATAAGCCTCTGTTGTTAAAAACCCCAAGCTGTGCTGAAGGGAACAGGGGTTTTCAAAGATTCTTTGGCAGCTGTTCCCAAAGCCCTGTAGAAGGGAGTGGGGTAGCATTAGTTCCTTTTCCCAGAAGGAGAAACTGAAGCACTGAGCAGGAAAATGCTTGGCCCGAGGTTACCAAATGGGATGTGGGGAGTTTTTCAACAGTGGAAGGGAGACACCTCTTGTGAGCAGAGTGATCAGTTCTTGCTGGAGTCGTACAACCGACTTCCCTCTCAAACTTCCCCACAGCTGGGGCTGTTCCTCCTGTGTTTCCCAGCGTGGCCCAGCAGTCTCTCTCCTGCCATGGCCCTGTGTGCAAGCCGCAGCTGCTCAGCCCCAGTCCCCCATCTGAAACCCTGCCTACCTCAAGCCTGTGCCCAAACCAATCTGAGCAGAGGGTGTGCTGAAAATACAGCCAAACAGTGCATGCCTTGTGTCTTCACAAGACTTTGGGCATCCTCCCATACCAGGAAAGACAGTTCTCTAGCGGGGAAAAAGGAAGGAAAGGAGGGCATACACTTGTGGCTCAGGTGCAGCTTCAGGAGTAGTGCTGTGTATATCAGGCCTTTGCATGGGCTTCCCGCGCAGCCCTAGGGAAAGTCATTAAGCCTCTTTGCAGTCTGGCATGTAAAGGGGACTGAGCAGCTGGGCCTGTGTTGCAGGGGAGCGAGGAGATTTAATTAAATGATTCTGCATACAAGCCCCAGATAAAACGCACTGTAGAAATGCAAATTGCGATCTGCATGGGCTTCCACAGCAAAGCTGCTATTAACGGTATTTGTTAACATGCATGATTGGAACAGAGTGAAACAAGAGAATAAAGAGAATAAAAAATATGTGCTGTGCCAGAATGAACTCACAGCAACCTGCAGAACTGAGGATGCAGGAGGCTGCAGAATGACAGGTACATCTGCGGCATCCCAGCTGAAACCCCTGTTCTGGCTTTGCAGGACAATCTGAACAGCGACTCCGACTCCTGGGTGGCAAAGCACTTGACCTTTAAGCAAGATCACAGGCTGGAAACACAGCACATTCGCTCAGTAATGTGGAGGTTAGCTACTAAGTACCTCAAACCTGGTGAATGGAAGAAGCTGGCACATTACTGGAAATTCACTGATGCCCACATTAGGGCCATTGAGCAACAATGGACAGGTATAAAACACTGCCCAGGTATTTTCCTTCCTTTACTTGGACTGTGTTTCTAGGAGATGTCTGCAGTAATAGCAAAGCATGAAGAAAACCAGCTGGCTTATTCAAAACAACCAAAAGATTAGGTTAAAAATCCTGGTTTTAATGAATGTGGAGGTATCTACACACTGGAACTTGTCTAGGAGGAAAGCACACAAGCATGGGGGTTAGCGGTCCGTTGCTCACTCCATCTGAGGTACTTGCCAGAGCCGTGAGTTCTTGCTACGATTCTTGTTCTATAGGACAGAAGAAACTTGCTGGGTTTATTTTTTTCTTTTAAGGAGCTGAACCAAGGCAGCAGTGAAGTCCCATTTAGAATTTAAGATACGTTAGCAGAAGCAGGTTCCGAGCTTCAGAAACAGATCCCCGCTGGTTCGGTTACTGTAGGGACTCCTGTAGTTCACACAACACGAGCAAGGGGCTAAGCTATGCTCTGAAGGCAGCAATTCTGTATTGCTGTGAAAGGTTGTCTGACAAGCCCAAGCTCATTCATGGCCCACTTACTCCATTAAGTAAGTTTAACGTTAATCTAGCAATCACACCACAGCTAGGAATTAAGCTGAACTGTACTTCAGAGCATCCTAGTAAAATCCAAAGAGGAGAGAGGGCTGTCCAAACCCACCAGTTCAGAAATCCGCTCTGGTCAGGGCCGTGCGCTGTGAAGCGCAGGATTTCAGTTGTTGTTTGATCTTGCCAGGTACTAAAAGCTACAGGGAGCACGGCCACAGAATGTTGCTTATCTGGCTCCATGGCGTGATCACGGCAGGAGAAAATCCAATCAAGGGATTGTATGAAGGCCTTGTGGGGATCGGAAGAAGAGATTTAGCAGGTAATACTTTTGTCTTCCTTCAAATAACGCACACTGAGCACTACCTGAATTCTGTGGTTACACAACATACGCAAAGGAAAACTTAAGTGAAGCCAATTCACAGAGGCTGGAAGCTACCCTGCCCTGCCCCCTTGCCACCATTACATGTCACTTTTCTCTTCCTTTTACTTTGCTAAATTAAATTAACACATCCTGCCACGGCTTTATACTTTCTGCACAGCAAGGCAGAATGTTCTCTCTTCTTTTGCAGAAAGCATTCGGAAAAAAGCAAATGGAGACTCTGCCTCTCCACGGAAGTGCTTAGCAATGTAACACCAGGAGGGCACCAGCGGTTCCTTCAACTGATGCATCCTCAGCTTGTCTTAGAGCTACAGGAGAAACGCTTGCTCTGTTACTGACCAGAAGGCAGCTGCAACTTAAGGGCTTCTTGCCATAAAAAGCTGGCAGCGCTGCTGCTTCCCTCTTGGTCTGAAATGACAAGGGTTTCAGCAAATGCTAATGGTCTAAAATGCCTCTTTATGCCAATGGGAGATTGCGTATGGTCTGGGTACTGCAATAGGAGTCCAGCGAGTGAGCCTCACTTGTCATACTGTGAGTATTGGGAAATACTACACTATTTTACTGCAGCTTGTTTTCATCACATTTTTGTATATAAATTTTTAATCGTCAATTTTTTAAGTTATTGAGGGGAAAGCCTTTGCTTTCAGAAGTGTTCTTTACTTACCTTTGTGGGGGGAGTGTCTATCACTTGTCTTAGATGTGTGCATAACTTCCCTATTACGGGGGGGAATTTAAGAAGACAAGTCAAGGCTACCACTTGGTCCTTTTGGAACCTTAAGGGTTGCAATCGCTAATGTTTCAATGCTTCACAAAAAGTTTCAGAGAAGAACATTAACATACAGTGTTTATAAATGTACATTAACATACATGTACCGTTTATAAATCAAGTAGGTAACTTCTTTACTCCCTAGGTTACAGCTTGAAAAGTGAAAATAAGAACAGTCACTGGTTATCGACACAGCCTCTGACAAAGACATACAGTTTTCTTAAATACCAGTTTGTCATGTAATACTTCGTATTTATTTTTTACAGTGTTTCAAGGGGAAAATAATGTCTGTATTTCAATAAATCCAGATTTTACCCTTCAATTTGCAAGTTATGTCTTAGTCATTCTTTATTAAAAAAATACTACATAATTCTTACTTAGAACTAAACCAGCGCAACCTTATAATTAAAGCTTGAGATGAATTCAAGCAGAAGGGGCTGGTTTTCTTAATTTCTAGAGGTGGCTGTAGAGGCAAACCAGGACTGCGGTAGGCTACACTGTTCTCTTGTAGTCAAAACGAGAGACGCTTGCTGAAGTTGAAGTTTTATTGAAAACCATTTTTAAACAGCAAGAAAGTTAAAAATTCAAACGCTTTATTTCAAATAGAAACTAACTTACAACACAACATACGAAGCAAATGAGTGGTGGCAACATTGGCACTTAAACATCTTTTAAACCAAATATTCAACAAAAATATATGTCAGATTATAAGTACACAATCTGCATGTGGCAATATATACAGCTGAGTGAAAAATATAAAAAGAAATACTGTTCTGCTTAAGAACATGATAGTGAAGACTTTGGTAGCAAAAATGTCTTTGTTTTTAAAACTGTAGTCTTCAAAAGATGCTTCCTTGAATTCAAAGACTAAAAATTAAAGAGATCTATCCCATTATACTGCTAGAGGTTACTGTCCGCGGGTAGTTCACTATTGATCCTGTTGGAATCACACAGTGATAATCGGCTAACGCAAGGAAAAAGGCAGAGTGGGAACAGTTGACTGTACACAGGAAGACCACCAAACCGATTCCTCATTTTCGCCAGCACTCCAAAACCTACTGCTCTTCTTGCTCATTGCTGGTGTGAAGGCTGATCTTTTGGACTTCCAGCTCTTCTGCGCTGACCATGGAGGGATCGATGGCTGCGTAACGGGTACCGTGGAACTGCAGTAAATGGATCTGCCGGACATGGAAAACAACACTGAAACAGGCGTAGAAGCATAAGGTTTCGGTAAGAAGAGAAACATTACTTCTGAGTAATTTTTGTGAGGATGAAATCACAGCTCTGGAGTACAAGAGTTCAGAGAGGACAGAGGAACAGGCAACAGACAAACCCCCAAATCCAGCCCTCCACGAATGCGGCTGCTCCCAGCCCTGCCCTTCTGTATCAGTGATCTGGGAGCCAGAGCGAACAGAGCTCAGGCAGGTTAAGAAACAAGGGCAAGCACAGAAAAGGAGTCTCCGAATGCTGTTTCGGCTGTACGCAGTAGTGGATTGGGTTGGAATGCAGAGACTCACTTGAATATATAGGTTGACCTCAGCACTCCTGCAGAGATACGGGAAGTTGCCTCCTGTTTTGAGATGAGCTCTTCTGGCATTAGGATAAAGCTTATACATGTCTTCTTTTGCTTCAGTCGAAAGCGCACTTTGGTCAAACACCTACGTAACAAGTCACAGCAGTTAGTTCTGAATCTAATCAGATTTTGCTCATTAAATCAGACTGGATATATGCTGCCCCTAGAAGCAATTCTCAGCTTCCATGCAACAGAATTAATGAAACAGAAAAACAAACACGTTAGGCATTGACAGCTAGAAAGCTAACGCTGTGATACGTAAACATATGTCTAAGTTACTACACAGAATATCCAATTCATAATTTTAACACAGAAGAATCACGGTGTTGCCCAGTCGGTAGAAGATAGCTAAATATGAAGTTAGATGCTGCAAATATTTATTAAGTTGCTAACAGAATATCCAGGCCCCACCTGCCAAGGGCAGGAAACTGTTTAAAAAAAAAAGGATTACATTGAGATTAACTTACATCCATAATGGTTACAGGGATGTCTCGAATTTTATGAGGTTCTACATAGGAGTTCTGGCAGTTGAGGGTAAGTCTTGAAGCGAGCTCACTCTGGCCCAGACTCTCCAGCTTTCAGTAGAGAGAAACACCGATTAACAGCGTATTCTGCAGGAAGTTAATGAAATATCAACAATAAAACTAACTTCTCTCTGGCTGTAAAAGGAAACATGACTGCACTTCAGATGAAGATGGTAGTTCCAACTTAGTATGTCTCTGCATGAGGCAAATGCATAAAACATGTTCCATTAGTTGCTCCTGCCTCCAGAGCACAGCCTACAGATGTATCCCAGCGTCTTCTCCTCTTCCACCTCAGTTTCTCCACTACTTCTCTTCTGAGCTACATAAATGAACAGAACTGTAAGGCAGACAGTCACAGCATCAGTTAAATTGCTGGGGCTGTGACAGTCAACACCTGCTAAGGATCCATTCCTTAATCCTCCCTTCTGGGTAACTAAATGAAGCAAGCAGCAGAAATACCTACAACCTCCTGCTAAGTAAATCTTCTACAGAGATTGACATCACAGCCATTAGAGTACACAGCTACCTACCCTGTCCACCATGAAATCAATCCCATCGGCCATTTCAGGATCTAGAGGACCAGATGCAAAATTCCCAAGGACAATTTTTTTCAGCATAAAAGCAGGCATCAGCCAAAAGCTAAAATAGAAACAAGATGTAACAATCTTCAAGCACCCAGGACTCCAACATTAAATGCTTTGTTGTAAGCGCTCCCTTTCCTTGCACAGACTTTGTGCTTTAACTTCAAATGAAATCCTGAAGAAACTTCAAATGAAATCCTGAAGAAACTTCAAATGAAATCCTGAAGAAACTTCAAGAGCACAGAGATGGAAAACCTTGCAGCTAGGTGCTTGAAATGCTCTGGGAAGCTGTTAGTGTTACATTGCAAGAGTGTATTTTAAACATGGTGAATAACACTTTTCTGACTCTAAATGGCTTTGCTAGAAAACAGGCGAGTTCTTAAGTCTGACCACATGTCCACAGAGGATCACAGGATGACTTGTCTGTCAAATAGAGCCATGAAGATGGTGAAGGGTTTAGAGGGGAAGCCATATGAGGAGCGGCTAAAGTCACTTGGTCTGTTCAGCCTGGAGAAGAGGAGACTGAGGGGAGGCCTCATCGCATCTACAGCTTCCTCACAAGGGGAAGAGGAGGGACAGGTGCCGATCTCTTCTCCCCGGCAACCAGTGACAGGACCTAAGGGAATGGCAGGAAGATATGCCAGGGGAGGTTTAGGTTGGACATTAGGAAAAGGTTCTTCACCCAGAGGGTGGTGGAGCACTGGAACAGGCTCCCCAGGGAGGTAGTCATGGTGCCGAGCCTGACAATATTCAAGGAGCATTTGGACAATGCTCTCAAACACATAGTGTGAATTTTGAGGTTGTCCTATACGGGGTCAGGAGTTGGACTTGATGATCCTTGTGGGTCCCTTCCAACTCAGGATATTCTATGATTCTATGAAATTCCACACTCTCAATTGTGAAAATTTCCATTTTCCTTGCGGCGTGGCTTTAAAAGTCACAAGCATTCCATCCCACACCTCCCTCACCCAGGCTGGAAACAGGTTAGACACATGTCCAACCAGATCAGCGTGACATTTCATTCTAAAAGAATTAATGCTATGCATCTAATTGCTTGTCTCAGACTTCCTTACCTGTTTGCTGTCCATGTTTGATTGAAGATAGAAGTGTCACTAAAGGAATTACATAGGATGAGAGATTGAACTCTGGGAGATTTGTGTGTGTATTCAGCAAATTTTTGAGCCAGAAAGCCTCCCAGAGAAGCTCCAAAAAGGTGAACCTAATTCAAGGGAAAAAAACCACCACCAGATCATGTTACACTTGTGAAATAAGTGACCTCTAAGCACAACATTTCATTACACAAGTCAGTCATTCAAGTTTTACCCTGTGCTCATAGCCCATTTTTTAAAAGAATCAAGCTCTTCTATTCAGCTTCTGGTTTTATGTGTGATATAAATGTGATAAATACAGAAGAAAGGAAGCATCCAGATCACAGTTCAAGTTTCTGTTTGCTCATCAAGGTTAAGAAAAAAGCAAACATTTTACTTTGTCTTCAATAGCTATTCCGATCCAAGATACTTCATTGTAGTATTCTGTACTACATGACTTAGGAAGGATAACTTCCACAGGATCTCATGAAAAACTAGTTAACCAATACAATTTAATAAGCCTAGAACAGCAGTTGAATTTAGGCCAAGTATGACAATTTTCAAGGATATTCACCTTCAAAAATAAACTTGTTTCAAAAGTAAAATTGTAACACAGCCTCTTTTATTTATAGGCTACGTTTTTGTGTCATATTTTATACACTTGCTCTTAAATAAGACTCTTTCAAACATTAGGTTTTTACTGCAACTATACATCCATTTCCCCATCGCTGAGCACTCACTTTATCCAGCTGAAGGTGGTCTAACAGTTTTCTGAATCCATCACAGAACTCAAGGTGATCCCAGTACACTGGGTACTGCAACTAAAATAATACAAAGTTAGAAAAAGCCAGTCTCTGACCAGTACCTGTCAGCCGTCCACTTGAAAGTCACACCAATTCTCACATTAAAGGTTTCAAGATAGCAACCTGTCTCTCCTGTATCATGAGACTCAAGCTCCTTAGCAAGGTACCCACAGCCAGAGAGTGTGAACACCTCCCCCTCACTTGCACAAAAACACACAACTGAAAGTATGGCAGAGCAAGTTTGTTAGGGAAAGCACAGCATTGCTTCATTCTGTAATCAGTGGGAGGAGACGCTGGAACAATTCTTCAGCAATTTTGTAGCACATAAAGTTGGCAGGTACAGAAATGATTAACTGCTGCAAGAGATACAGCAGTACTCCTAAAGCCATACTGTTTAGCAGAAATATTGTTGTACAAATCAATCGTTTCCATTCAGCTCAGGAGCTGAGAAGCCACAAAAGAGCAAGCTGTTAGGATTTTAAGAAGGAGTGACTTAGCATTTGCAGCTATGCAGGCTAAGAACCAGGTTATCCACCACCCCTACGTGGAAACTCTGAACTAACCCATATGCTTGCCTCATGGCTAACAAAGATCCAGCTGAAGGCAAAGATGACTGGTGTCCAGGGCACACGAGGGAGAAAACAGACCGAGAAGTTCATAATGCATATGCACAAGGCTTTGGGTAAACGCTGCCATAAGCATACAGCAGATTTCAGCCTGGATCTGTGCACTACATGCTCTGGAGTACAACTTAGAATCAGTCTTTTTGTGGATTCTCCTTAGTCAACACTTAGAAGTTCATCTTCATTATCCAACCTCTGATTAGAGCAACAAGCACAAATACACTAACTTTGACACAGGACTGAGAATACTCACAGCGATAACTCTGTAGCCCCATCCAGTCAGTGCCAAAATTTGCTGGAAAAACACATCTGCAGTTCCACTTACAGGTGGGAGAAATATGAGTGGGCACCGAATGCTCCTAGGTCCTGCATCATACAGCGACCAGACTTTACTGTCGTCATCATCTACTATTATCTGGAAAAGGAGAGGCGCAGGGGGGAGAAGAAACACACAAGACAAATGAGGTTCATCAGCCAGCTTCCAGGATTGCTTCTACAGAATTTCTGTCATCTAGTAAATATTATAATACTCAAGACCCCTTTGAACAGGACCATCTTTTACTCTTCTTCACAATAGCTTTCTTCTCTAAGGCTGTTTACTAACTGGAATTAAAATGTTTGTGAGAATACTGCTGGAAAGAGAACTGCGGCCATGAACTGTCAGACCACACGCTTTGTGTGTCCTGACATAAGCTGGATAATGAATGCCGCACCGTGCAGAGTCAGCGGCAGCACAATACGTGGTGTCTTACGGGAGCTCATCCTTCTGCAGACTACTGGAGAACAGTGTAAGTGCTGAAACTAGTGAATTATGTTGGTTTTACAGGGATGGACTGCACTTTGGAAACTACATCCGGAAAAAAAAAATCTCTTCCTTTCTGAGGAAGTGCTGTTAACTAAGGTTTGCAGTGCTTTGCTCTGGATTTCAACTCAGAGGGCCTTAGTCAGAACGATGGTACATCTGGACCTGAAAATTCATACAGAAATAAATCATGGGAACAGCAAGACTGTGCCCCAAAGGATTAGATTTATGCAGTATTCCACATGCAGAAAAATATGCTTGGGAAAGGAGCCACCGTGCCATGGCCCAGGGGAGACGCAGGAGGTCAGTTCAAGGTACCAGAGCAACAGCCATAGGCTGGAAGAGCCAGGACTGCCCCAGGGGGCAGCTTTTTAAACAACCATCTAGGTTTGGATTCACTGGACAAAAGATGTTACAGGTCTGGATACAGGCAAGCCTACTGAATTAAGCAGCTAACACCACAAATTATTGATCCGAAACAGTTACAGCCGGCTACCAGAAACAGAGACACACACAACTCCCAAAGCAGCACTGCAAAGCTGACCTGAAAAGAAAAACACTTCAATCATCTGTCAGCATCTCGGGAGCATCTGGAGTGCCTAGGACATGCGGCTGGCTGAAGGAGATTATTCACACACGAGCTGCTATCCTTAATGAGCAGTTTCTCATACAGTGCCCATCTCAGGGCAGAAGTTAGAAGTCCTAGCACAATTAGTATCTTTAAAGGTATGCGAATTAGATAAAGGTCTACTTTTCTAGCAGTGCTTGAGCCTGACTTGTTTTTGCAGGGCCTGTTCTACCAGCAAACTGTTGTGTATATTTAGGATGCTCTTTCAACCCTCTACAACCCAGCAAAAGCGTGCAGCTCATACCAGATCAACAAGGACAAACCTCTGGGGAACGCCTGCGTCACATGGCGGGAATTCATCTCCTCTATGTCAAGATTTTATAGCTTTCTGAATAGCAATACACAAGCACAATTCGCTTTTCCATCACCGCAGTTAAGCTTCTCGGGGAATCAGAGAACAGCATATCACAAATCAGATTTGCTTGACTAACAGATCTGCCTGTAATGAAGCCAGTATTTCAGGCTCTGGGAGCATGTGAGAAATCACATGATACTGTTGTTTTGTAAGACCTTCCAGACCACTGGAACCGTTTATAAGCAAACCTTGTACAAAAGCCCTCCCAGCCCCACCAAAAACAAGCCTCTGCACACAACTCAAGAGCTCCAGGCCTTGCCGTTCTCAGCAGTTATTCCATCAGTAATGTTGGATCCGTTCAGGGTAGCTGTTGGTGGCTACTACAAAGTTTACCTTTAGGAATATTTCCAAAGGTGAAGCATATTCCTTGAAATCAGAAAAACAAAGTTATTTCACGTGAAGGGAACTGAAGCTGAGAGATAACGTTTCTTTCCTTGAGCCCAGACAATGAATCAATGGGTTTAGACAATTGTTCTGTTTGATTTCTAGCCACATACTGGAGAGTTTAACTCCAGCTCCCAAACAAGGCTCAGGGCCATGTAGGCAGACAGCAGCGTGGTTAACTCCTGATTTGGTAGGTCACCAGCCTTTTTCTTGTTCTGGTCAATGAATCAAGATCGCCTATAGTTTACATAAAGGGCAAAATCTGCACTGCATTGAAACAAGGGGCAGAACTTCCCCCTTGAGTTTAGCAGAGGCAGGGTGTCCTCTGCTGAAGACTTTTAGGAAGGACTTATCTAAGACAGCAAGTGGTGTATGCAAATGGCAGCTCACAGGCAAAGCTAAAGACTTAGATTAAAAATGCTATTTTCTGTGCTGTACTTCCTATATCTGACAAGAGCAGGAAGGGCAACGGATCTGTGCATTTCCTGCTCCTGTCAGGAGGATCTCAGCCCATTTTCAAACAGCTCTGGCCCTGCTTCCTTAGGTCGATCTGACAGTAATGCATGCTTACCAGCAGTAATGATGGTTAGTCATTCCTCCCTCCATACTGCCTGTGCTTTGCCTATACTTTTGGGGGGATAATGCAAGCAAATGTATCCCTAAAGACTGCTTCGGAGATTAATTACATCTTCAAATTATGCTTTTTTTTTTCTTATCTCTCCAGAAGCCAGGACTAGTGTGTTTATTTCTACCTTCTTCATAGCCCACATTCATCACTGTGGCATCACTTTACTTTTGGTTAGACCGAATCACTCAAGAGGGTAAGGTGTTCCCCAGCCTGAAGGTCACCAGCAGCTTCAGTTTACATGTGTCCCCATTTATGAAGTCCTGAGTAGTCAGCAGCAGCTGAAGGCCGTGGCCCCTGGCAGTGAGCTGCAGCATCACACAGCCCCCACAGCAGCAGCAACGTGTTCTGTTGTAACCACAACCTCCAGCTCCTTTCATTAACTGTACTGCATCCCATAAAGCAGCGCCTCGGAGCACCCACATGTCTTTCCACTGAAATACTGCCTCCCGGCTTTGCTGACCCGGTGAGGCATTGCCTGGAGGCAACAGCATGGCACAAATAAACCCAGCAGATGTGGTACTGGCCAGAAACAGAAAGAAGCTGGACAGCCAGAGCCTAGACAGAGCACACATGGTCAACAGCAATGGATCTTTCCTATTTACTGAATACACAAACTGGCAAAAACGAATGAGAAACCCTGAACGGAAAATCCTACAGCCCTTCCATAAAGGTAATTTCTTAGAGAAAGCTACACACCACTCAGTGGAAATAATGGTAGGCACATTTAAGTGTTGTTCCTTAGGTTTGGGGACACAGTCCCTTCTGAGTGGCCCAAGTGCAACCAACTTGCTGTTGAAAGAGGTAATGCTGCTCTTGCCTCTGCTGCCAGCACCATCCCCATGTTCCTGCAGTCCACACAGCCATCCTGATTGGGGAACTGAACCAGCTGGAAATCAGTGCAAAAACAAGCTATAAAACACCCCCAAGCCAGACAGGCCACTGACTCTGCTCAGCTTGTATGGTTACATGAGCGACTGTACTTGCAGGAGCAGCAGGCTGGGGTATAAAGGCAAGACTGCCCTTCAGTCTGGCAGGAGCCTGGGCTGCTGCTGCAGGTCAGCCTGTAATCACAGCCCCAGCAAGCCTTATCTGCGAAAGTATGTGAGAGCGCTAGTCCGGGTCAGGAGCTACGTACTAGCACTGCAGTCAATGCCCTCTGCCGCTCGGTATGTAAAGAGCAGAAGTTGGAGCACTGCACACCTCAAACGCTCTCCTGTGGTTCAGTGAAAGGAAGTCGAGAAATCCAAGCAAGAGGAGAAAGTGGTTGGACAGTGTGATTAAGCAGAAGACATCTAAAGGACACGCAGCGGAAGAAACCAGTTGGTTTTTTCCCACTGTGGTTAAGGCGTCTTTCCACTCTCAGGAGCCCTGCGTGCAGCCTGACTGCCGAGAAGTTGCCTCCAGACGCTCTGGTTCAGCCTGAGGCCGATGGGTAGGAACGGCGGAGGTGGCTCTGGCAGCACAGCCGCATGGCAGCCAGGTCAGCTGCCCTGCCTTGGTGCAGTGCAGTGCATGCAGGCAGCTCTGTGAGAGGCCATGCATGTGGTCCCCAGCACGCACTATTTCCTCAGAGTGTCCTCCTCAGGGACGGGTGGCATCAGGATAACAGGTACTGCTGCTGTGGCTCACAACTGCGAGCCTCTGCTCCCCACCACCACACGCAGAAGTGACCGCCGAGAAGCACATGAAAATTAAGAGCGTGCATTCATGCACTCATATGACACGTGGGACAACAGTTCAGGAGATAAGCCAGGTCACTAGCACAGCCACAACTGTTCTGCATTAACCAAACAGCTTAGTCTCCCCCACTACAAAGCAAAAGGAGACATTTCACTCACAAGTCGATTGCAGTTGTACGTACCTTTTTAAGAGGAACTGTGCTTCTGAACCAGTTATAGTCAGGAGAGACTTTAATCTCTCCCATGATGTTTAGAAAAAACTCAGTTTAGCCTGAAAAATAGAGAGGCAAAGTTAGAAATCAATACAACAGGTTTACTGAAAAGCTGTGCCATGGACATAAAGCATTTGCAGGGTGAGTTTGCTCTTATCAGTTGATTGTGCTCCCTCTGACTCACGCCAAGTTTACTTATCCTCAGTTTTCATCACAAACCATTTAATTATTCTCCCAAGAGGCAGTCACCTGACTGCCTTACTGTACTGGCCTAATTATAAAATGATGATGCTTTTGTAACAGCATTCCCATGTAACAGCTGCAGAGAAAGACAACTGTGTTGCAGGCTGTAAGAGGCTTAAAAAGCTAAAGCACAGTTTCGGTTTGTTTTTAATTTATAAAGCACTCCAAATTTGTATCTAATAAGTATTCATGCAATTCACTCAGCAGTTCAGACAATAGATTTACATTATTTCATGAACCTACTGCCTAAGTATTCGGACCACATTCTTCCATCTCAGTACAACTGACCCAAAGGAGTCCCAAAGCGCATCGGGAACATCAGCTGATCTGAGGCTTAATTTACAGAAGAGCCCTGAAGTTTTAATTCTATCCACACAGAAGCTGACTCTTGTCAGGAGTTACCAAAGATATCTTTGAAGCACACCAATTAATACAGAACACATTGATTCAGAGTTGGGTCCACACAGGAATGCCACTAATTCACTCTGAAGTCAGAATCTCCTAGCATACATAATGAAAGTGTCTTATAATACTCCATTAATTTGTAATAAACACATAGGTAACTCTAGATTTAACTTTTTTTAAAGCAACGAGAGACCATTAGCTTCCATTTATACAACAGATGATATCAAACAGTTTTGAAGCTTGCAGACTCAATAGCTTTACCCTGAAAGCCAACTGCCTCAGGAGATTATTTTCATGCATTCACACACAGCAGTGAGCATAATAAAACAAAGCAACTTTTGCTCTTGTTACTTAACAGTTGCCAAGTATAAATCAATAGGTTTTCTTTCCTAATTCTTCATAAAATAAGACCTTGGTATGTTCTGTGAGTCACTCCATTTCTCCCTGCAGAAAAGCTGCCAGTGTGCAGGTTTAACTAGTTTATTGGATTACAGCTGGATTAACAGTTATTTACAATTTCCTCATCTTTCAGTTTTCATTTGCCATGTTTCAAGTACAGAAAACATGAATTTTAAAAGGGAAAGTACTTTCTGAATTGCAAGACAACACACATCATCTACAGAGCAGGTGATACACCTTTCATGTCTAACAAGGGTGTCAGAGGTAGGAAATTCAGCTGCAGAGCCATTGTTTAAATTTCACACAGCTCCGTTTCGGTGCTTGCATCAACTATTCTGCTCTTTGTCATAGTCTGGCAGCAGGTAGAATTACAGCAGAGGTAAAAAATATCTATTCCAACAACCTGCAAAGCAGAGCAGGCACAAAGATGCATTACTGGACTGAGGGGGACAGCTGGCTGTTAGAGAAAGGAAACAACAGTTCAGATTACTAATTCCTTTTCATAACCATGCATCAACTAGTTTTCAAAAAGCTATTCAGCAAACAATTGTGTGACAAACTTATGGCAGAAATAAATTATGGCAAATGCCTTAAAACAACATGTTCTCTTTGAGTATTATATTACAGCAGGGCCAAGAAGCACAAGTCATGATCAGGGCCTCACTACTCTAGGCACTACACCAACACAGAGGCACAGGAGAGGAAGGCCTTCTGCTAATAATTCTGGTTGCCACAAAGGGTTGGCGATCTCTTCCTGGGGTGATCACCTCTCTTTTTCTGCCACCTCAGTCTTTCAGCACCGTTAAGCTAATTTGTGGGCTGGCACATCACTTGGGAGCACAAAGCTGTCTATCATTAGACTAGGTAAAGAACAGGCACGGATGCAGATGAACTTCATCCTGTCAGCGTACCTTGGCTCGCACCACAGCAGGTTAAGAGTTCATCTGAAGCCTAAATTTTGAGGTTCCCAGTTCACCTGTTACCACTGGCGGTAACAAACCACTGGTCACCAGGACCTGGGCTGATTTCCCCCAGCTTCCTTCTTGTATAGGTACATCTGTGGCCCCCACTCCTAAGGGCTGCCCCTCTTTTAAAGCAAGACAAAACGTTTTTTCTTTGATTATAGAATTTTTTGCTTAAGTCAATGTCCTATTACTGAAATATTTTCTTCCTTAGCACAGAAATGCAGCATTACATTTGCACAGACAAATATTCGTGTCAACAATGACTACGTGCCCTTCCAGCCACAGAAAAGCTGAACCATGAACTCGAAACAAGGAATTAGCCAAAGGTAACTCAAATCACAAACAAGGAATCTGATGCTGTTTACAACCAAGCCTCTACAGACCCGAGTTTCATTTTCAGTAAAACCAAACAACCTGAAGAACTCTAACCTCTCAAAAATAATTCCTCTAAAGGAATAATCACCTACGGATGTGTTCAGAGCACTCGATGATATTCTCCTTGTAAGTTATTCCCACTACGCTAGTAACACTTTCCACTCATTATTGATTTAGAAAGACTTTGATCCCGCCGCTAGAGAGGAAACCCTGCCAGAGCGGATTAGACGAGCAGCGACTCACTCCTCGTCCCCATGCCGTGTCTGCGTGAGCTGGGGCCACCGCGCAGCCGCTCTCCCGCTGCGCTGGCCACACAGCACCCACTCCCACGGGCCAAGAGACCTGAATCAGCAACACCAGCACCGAGAGCTGATGGGGGCTGCAGGCAAACACCAGGAGATGCAGGGGAGACGCCAAGGCTACCGGTGTTTTATGAAGGCCAAATGCAGGCAATGGGGAAGTAGAGTTACAGATAACTGGAACATGGCAGCAGGTGCCTTCTCCTCTTCCCCAGCACTGTTCCCACCGACCCCAGTCCCTGCTCCTTCCTCCCTCCCCAACCACTGCCAGCTTCCCCAGCTTTGCGGGTAGAAGGGGGCAAAACCCCACTCAGCACCCCCAGCCCAGGCTCTCCTTCCCACAGCACAGGCTGAGGCGGACCCTTCCCCTGAGAGCCCCCCCGGGAAGACGAACCCCCAGGGCAGGGCTGGGCTGGGCTTTGGGCTCCCTGCGGGGCCGAGTCCCGAGCCCCGCCCCCCCTCCGCCGGGGTCCCTCAGGGGTCGTGATAA
>WAAD01009591.1:492739-534535 GCA_013389945.1 Fregata magnificens
GGGGGAGACCTGCCGGTAGCGGGCTCGCGGCGGGCTGCGCCTGCCCGCCGCCCGGCTTTGGCCCCGGCCCTTCAGTAGGTGCCACCTGGGTGCTGCGTGGGTTCGGCTTGCTTGGGGACACGCTGTTTCCGACGCCTGCAGCCCTGCTTCTTCCTTACAAGGCCTTGCTGGGCATCCCAGCTCTGCCACGCTCATGTCCTAGGCCTTGACGGTTGGGGTTTAAGTGGTTTCTGAACTCGCGGTTGCGTGTGGAGGTCTTCCTCTCTGGTCCCAAGCTCTCAGCCTGCCGCACGCTGGTCACGGCTACCTTACGGTGGTCAGCACCAATTCAGCAACCATAAGCCTCGCCTGCTGGCTTCGTCCTTGTAAAGCTGCTTGTTTACAGGCTTTTTGGTCTCACCGGGAAGTAAAACAGCTCCAAAGCAAAAAAAAAACCCATCAAATTAGGCTTGCTGGGAAGCACTGTAAGCACCTTTGTGTTGGCTGTTGGCTAAAGAGCTGCCCTTCTGCTGGTGGCTGGGATGGTACGGAGCCGCTGTTGGGAAAGGCTTTGTGTTCAGACTGTGGCATGTTAATGGCCTTTAATTGCCGAGCTGTAGAATCAGGATGGTTTATGTTTATTGTTAATGTTTTCCCTAACTTTCTGTGGTTAAAGGTTATCGGGCTTTATGAATTCATTAGCCATTTGGCCCAAATTTATGAGTTGCTCAGCATTCTTGTTTCCTGAAGTCTGTCGTGTTTTAGCTTTTTCATAAAAAGGCAAGGTTGGATGGTTGACTTAACTTGCTATGGCTGCGTTACTAGGAAGTTATCCTGATCTCCAGTGCTTCGCTGATCTTTTTGAAAGCACCATTTCATTCTTGTCTACTTTGGATATTTCAGGCATCGTGTCTGGTCTTTTTCTTTCTTTCATAGGAACGAGAACTTAAGGCTGCTGCAGACAGCGTCTTATCTGAAGTACGGAAGAAACAAGCAGACACAAAGAGGATGGTGGACATCCTGCGCGGGTTAGAAAAGCTTCGGAAACTGAGAAAAGAGGCCGCTGGCAGGAAAGGTTAATTACGAGATTTTTACCAAACTTTTTTAATGGCATACACAGGAAATAAGATGATGTGCGTGCCTTGTGCTGAGTAGCAAGGTGCAGCTTGAAAAAGCTGTTTCTTTGTTAGTGATTTTAGTTACATTGTTATGCAACAATAGCTATAAAATGCTGAATACAGTGGTTGTATTCCTACGTTTCCAAGCTCTTTCGTGATAGAAGAATTATTCCAGTAAGATAGTTGTTAGCAAGGTTAAGCTCGTGTTCCTCTGAGATGTTGCCAGCTCCGCTCTCAAGTCTGATAACAGACCCCCTTCTGAATTTGAAAATTTAAATTAATTCTCTTTCTGTTTAGGTGTTTGTCCGCCTCCCTCAGCAGACGAAGCATTTGAAAATCAGGTGGAGAGTCTCAAAACATTGCTCAAAAATCGCACAGAGCTGTATGAAGCTGAGGAGAGAGCCTTAAGAGTTATGTTGGAGGGGGAACAGGAGGAGGAAAGGAAGAGAGAAATGGAAAAGAAACAGAAGAAGGAAAGGGAAAAACTATTACAGCAGAAACTTGAAATCGATTCCAAGCTGTTTGGGGATCCAGGTACGTTCTGCTTGCCATACTTAACAGTATTTTTCACACCACAGCCCCGTCTCATAGACACTGGGTTTAAAATGCAGGCACAAAAATAGTTGAGAAAGAAATCATCCACTGGAGTAATTTATGCTCTGAGGAAAAGATGGGATAAACGCAGTGTGCTGTTAACACATGTGATGTAAGAAGAACTGTTTAGCTCTTCAGCGTAGACTGCAGTATATCTCAAGCTGATTTCATAATGTTTTGCCAGAAGAGGTTGTAGATTAAGCTGAAGTGAGAATAAACAGAATAGATTGAAGACTTCCAGCACCCAACAGATGCCTTAGTCTGGTGATTTGGTAAGTGCGACTCGGGTAATCTGTAAAGATGCAGTGTCCATATGTTCCCCGTGTTCAGAGGATGGAGGCAGGAAAAGTTTTGCTAGTCTTGACTTGCCTCTGACAGCTCTGGTAAGGACGAGGAGACGTGCAAACCATGTAAATAGTCCTTAATGTATTACATGGGGAAGTGATTTGAGGTTATAGCTGGGGAGCAGCAAATGAGTGGGCAAATTTGGGGCTTCTAAGACTTACTAGACTCGAAGGTCTTTCTGGTTTATTGAACAATTTCTGTGTTTGTGTTTTAACAGATGAATTTCCTCTAGCCCATCTATTGCAGCCCTTCAGAGAATATTACTTACAAGCTGAGCATTCTGTAGCAGCTCTAATCCAGATAAGGTAAAACCAAACAAAGTCCTTATTTTATTATCAAAGACGACAAGTATTGTTTGTTGAGATTGTAAAATTAGGGTCCCTTTTGGTTCGTTCACTTCCAAATATGATTATGCAATGAATTGTCCTGGTTTTTTTCAGCTAAGGATCAAGCTTCTTGCTTGATAGAGTTGTATCCACAGATGCCCGTGTGAGGCAGAGTGCACTTCCATGCATAACCATTCCATTTAATAGAAGAGTACATATAATTTTCACATTTGTGTTCTGAAAAACAAGTTTCAGAGTACAATTTATAGTGTTTTGCGTATTGATCAGTACGGAAAAATACCTGCGTGGGTATATAATAAATCTTATTACAAAACTCATACCAGCTCTCCTCTCAAACAACACTTTCTCTGTTAAAGGCATGAATGGGATCAGTACTTGGTGCCAGCTGATCACCCTGAAGGAAGCTGCATCCCTCCAGGATGGGTTCTTCCGAGTCTCCCCACAAATGACACTTGGGCCACTGCTGTCAGATAATTCAGTGATAAATTATCGTAACGTTGGAGGAATGTCTCATTATAATTGCGTGTGTAAATATGAGAGGGCCTGAAGAGGAAGTCTCATCCTCCGTTTCAGTAGCCAGGTACTGGAATGTCTTGAAGAAAACTGTAAGAACTGTTTTTGCCATCTGGCTCTGCTGGCAAATACCTGAGCAAGCCCAAAGCTGCTAGGCCTCTCGTGGTATGGAATTACAATCCTGCTGCAAGTTTTTGTTAACAAATCTCAATCTTAATAAAGAAACATTGCTGACAGGGGTACTTGTGCCAGTATTAACATCCTATTTTTAGTGGCTTTTATCTTTATAAGCCTAAATCCAGATGATGAAATCTCCAGAAATAAGGTTGTTAAAAAAAAAAAAAGAGATCATTAGTAAACATGTTTCTCTTCCTAAATGAAGCATGGCAAGCATCACTCTCAAAACAGTTCCTGTGTTTTTGTGTGTAGAAATGAACCTATTACAAGGTCAAACAATTCTGAAGTACCAGCAAGACAGGGTTTTTCGAGGCTGATGAAAGCAGCTGTTGACATTTTACTTTTGTGGACTAAAAGTATGGAAACAACATGGAAAAAATTCCCAGTTGTGGTGAAATAGGTCAGACAGCCGTGTGAATATCTATGGATTTGATGAATAAGCCTGCTGGAAAAAAAACCAATAACATCTGAAGTCTAACCTACTGTAAATGTTTTTGCCTATATAGCTATTTTTATGTAGGGACAGATCATGTACATAGTATTTGATGAAAAAACGCAGCTCTATTTTGTAAGTTGTTTTTTGTATGGAATAAATAGAGAAAAATGGATTTTTTCTGTTTGAAGCGTTTTTACTCTGAGGGAGAGAATCGTTTTAGTACTTGGCATCAAATACAACTCCACTGTGGAGAGAATTGCTGGCAGAAGGTTTGTGTGAAGGAACCTCTCCCTCCTACAAGGTGACAGAGGCATCTGATTTCAGCGCCTTCCATGTTCTGGACAGTTTGCTTGAAGCCATTTGGGTTTGGGGCTTTGCTGGTCTACGCAGACTGTCGTGGCATCTTTCCAGAGCTGCAGTCATTATTCTTGCTTAGCCCTGATGTGTGGGAATGGATTTCATCTCTCCAATTCCTTACCTCTTCACATCACAACATTATGTAATTCATGGAGGAGGCAACATGTAGTCGCCTAAATTCAACACTTGGGCCTTATATGTAATGTTAATAGTTTCTTGGCTGAAGCTTTGCATTGATTTCTGTTAGTAAGAGCACACAAACTAGTAATTTTTGATAGAATTAATCTGGGTGCAGAAGTTTGCAGTTCTTGCTCACTTGTATATCGCCTACCTATGGCACCCTAAAATACAGATTACCGTGAACTCCTCTGGAGGCAGGGGTTCTGATTTGCATGTCCGTACATCCATCCCTACTGTCACTTCCAGCGTCTCATTACTCCAAGACCTATGGCTGGGTCAGATCCTGGGGACTCTTAACCTGATGAAAAAGCGAAAGTTCAACTAGCATAAAAACAATTGCAGAAACAACGCTTTCAGGTCAGGAAGCTTAGTGACCGGAAGATGCTCTGCTTAAATAGTTAGGCTCCTTATCCCATCAGCATGTCTGATGGGACAGGCTAACTGCTTAAGCTACGATAATCTTAAAACTGTCAAAGTCAGATGCTTGTCTGATGCTGCAAGAATTTAAAGAACTGAGCAGTAGATAAGCAGGCAGCGCAGGAGCAACCCTGTTCTCCCTGCCCCGTGAGAAGAGCTCCATGATTCCGTCTGACGGTAAGGATAACTTCATACTGTTAATAAAAATAGGACTTGAAAATGCCAGCGGATGATGTACGTTTAGGTATATTTCAATCCCTCAAGGTTTCTGTGGTTGGTTCTACATATTTGCTCTTGTCTAACGACATCTGCATTAAAATGTTTTATATTTTTACTGAGGAAGATACTGAAGCCACAGATGGAAGAGGAATGTTTAAAATCTTAACTCATACGTGGAGACAGGGTATTAATTCTTAAAATTCAGATTTAAGATTCAAATTTGTCCGAGTATAGTATTTCCTACTATTTTTAAGTTTTAAAAAAATTATTATAGCCCAGAAGAAAAGAGGGTTTGGCTATGAGTTTCCCAAGACTCGTCTGCATCCTATTCCTTCCCTGGTCCCAGTGCAGTTCAGGTTCTCACGCTTTTAAGGCACATCCTCTTCCTGATAGGAATTTGTTCATTTGCCAGCCTATATCCTTGATGTGAAGGCAGGCAGGGCTGGCGTGAGGCAGATGAGGTCAGAACCCTTGTAGGATTTGCTTTCTGGTGTAAGTTGGTGTTTACGACTGACCCTCTTTTATTCTTGTCTAGTAGCGTTTTTGTTGTCATCGCTCCTCACCCCAATGTACTACTTTTTTTCCAAATAGCAGTTTTGGGAATTAACACTTGTGGGAGCCTTTCTCAGAGCACCGTATTTATGCAATGAAATACAGTGAGATACTGTACCAGAATCTCTCCCTATTTTCTTCATCGTGGCTTCAGACACGTTCACTGCCCATCTCCATCTCTTAAAGTGGCATTTAAAACCAGGTAAAGCCGTTCTAGGTGATGGACAACAAGATACTCTTTTCCTTTGCACCTTTGTACCGCACAGCTTTTGGGAAGAGCTGATTTACAGCGTAAGCTGCAAGGAGGGTCTGTCCGTCTTGCAGGCAGGGGCTGCATGGCGACGCAAAGGAGTTGGAGAAAGCTAGGAGAAGGTGGCTTCGCTTACAGATGTTTTCATGCATTGTCTTTGTCAGTGCTGACGTGAATTGTAACTTACGCTGAGCCCTCTTAGGCTGGGGAGCAGATGGCCTGGCTCTGTGCAGGCTCCCAACACGTTGCATGTATCGCGTGTTAGCAGCAGTACATGTGCGGGAGCCGCAAAGCTGGTTAGGGGCTCTGCCTGCGCTACAGCCCCCGGTATTAAAGGCTCCTGGCATAAGCAGGTGAGCGACAACTTTTGTAATTCTGGAAAGAGCAACTGAGTTGAAGCGAGCGATTGTGTGCGTCGCTCTTCCTTTCTGGTCTAGAGGCAGTTTGTTAGTCCTTTGCTAACATAAGAAATGACCTTGAATGCCATTTCCCATTATAGACCCTTATTTTTGCATTAAACTAACAGGCAGCTTTCCTTGATACATTCGTCTGCTTATTTTCTTTTTGGGGAGTGTTTACCCTCATTGGCATAGAAGCCATTTCTTTTTAAAGGAAAAAAAGATCAGTAAAAGCACTTAGGGATGTCACACCAAGTATTTACTCTCTGTGTCCTGAGAATGGCTGCTGAGAGCTGCTGCTTTGGGATGAGCAGGCACAGGCCGCAGGTACCAGAGCTTGATGGGTTACTGACCATCAGCTCTCGCCAATTGACAATATATAAAGGAAATTATTTTGCACGCTCTTGTCGCTGGGAAGCTGAGGACTCGAGGCTTCACGCAGCAAGTAGTGGCTTTTTACTAATTTGAGACATTTATACAGAGGTGATGGCTACGCTATTGCAGTAATATTTTCCATACCACCGTTCCCAGTTCATCAGAAATTCTTCTCTCCCCTGCTATTCCTGATCTAAAAAACATCACCGCACTTAAAATGACTCAATTCTTAAAAGCTAATCTGGTCTTAAAATGGCTCGTTTGACGTCCCTCTAACACCGGAGCTTGCCTGATGCACCAGCCTCCTTGTTTAGCTCTCTCAGAGGGATGCCCTCGCCCCAGCTCCGCCGGGCTGCTCCCTGTGATTGCTTAGCAGCACACGGCCGCGTGCATGAGCTCCGCAACCATGGGTGCTCTCAGGTCACACAGAGAGAGGAGACCTGCGAGGTGTCCTCCTTGGCTGTGCTTTCGGCCTTTGTAACTGGAAAAAGTGGTTGGTCTGTCCCCGGCTAGGGAAAGGGAGCGTGTGATGGGCAGCGGAGGGAGAGGGAGACGCAGGAGGAGGGATGGAAAGCAGTGGGGCATGCATGGAGTTGGGAGCAGAGGAGAAAAACGCTCAGGATCTCTGCCAAATGAAGCTGTAAGCTTGGTCGGGTCCTGCTGGCTCAAGCTCAGAATAGCAAAGGTTAGTTCAGACAAATCTTCCCGGTATCAGTAATTAAGGTTTTGCAAATCTGGGCATTGCACACAGCAGACTTTACTCGGCTCGCAGCATCTCTAAGGGCTGCATTCCTTTTACCACCGTCACTTGAAATAGCTCATCTTTCTCTCCTTCCACCCAACTTAAAAGGTGCTAGCCCTGTCTTTTACAGCTTTGTTTCATCCCTTCCTCTGGCAGCGAGAAATCAGGCAGCGGCAATGAGCTACCTGGATGAAGTTCCCTTCCGGATGGCCAGGATCCTCGACGTGGACTCGGGGGGAGAAAACACTTTAATCACCGCCCCGGCCATCGACCTCCCTGACTGCGCCGACATCCTCATGAGCACCATGGTGAGTCGCCTCTGCTTGCGTCCGCACCCGGATTCGCTTCTGGGGGGATGCTCAAAGGGATGTCAGCGGTGTTTGCCTTTTCTTGTGAAAGAAGAGAAGGGAAACCTCTTCTCCTAATTCATCTCCTCTTAACTGGCTGGTTTGCAGGAATGGGAGGAGGTGAGGACGATTTGTGGTGGGCGGGAGTGAGGAAGGGGTAGGTTTGGGGTTGGTGTTTTTAATCCCGTCCAAGCAGGAGGGCTGGGTCTTTCTGGGATAGAAGCACAAACTTCAGGCTCTACTCTGGAATTGTTTTCTGCTCTGGAATCATCACCATCTCATTAATAATATTTATTAAATATTTGTTAATAAATCTAACAGAGATGTAAGCAGGCAACACTACCTGTGCTGGCAACATATATATATATATATAAAATATGTGTATATATATATATATATATAAAAAAATATCCTGTGGTGCTTTGTGATCTTCCACGTTGCTCGGTCCTAAACTGCTTTTGAATCTACACCTATTGCTATAACAGCTTTGTCACCAATTTTAAACCCCGTCACAGCTATTCGAAGGAGGTATCTGTGCTCTGGAAGGGGGTAGGAAGCCTTTCCCCGTACAATTGCACCGAAGGCATGGGGTCGGCTCTCCGGGCTTACGGGTGGTGCTACCACAGCTCCAGTCAAAGATGATTTCAGAAATACTTTGCGTGTTTAGCCTCAAGTAGTCTCACCCGTAGATGGGGTCAGTGCAGTTCATGGGGAGAAGGCGATCTGGGCGATCCCAAACAGCCCCTGCTCGCTCTGGGTGATGGGTGAACCAGCAGTAAAGCCCACATCTGGCTTTTCGCTAGCTCAGCCTTGCTCATCCCTCCCCCAAAAATGACACATCCCAAATCCCCTGGACGTGTTTAACATGAAGAGTCGACGTGTTCTTCATTTTAAGTGATTTCTCCAAAGGAAATTTTAATGCACACATTTTTTGCCACCTGTGTAAAGGCAGGTGATGGTCTGTATCCCCATGGACCAGCTGAGGTGGTCCACCACCTGGGTTTCTCCCTGGTTGAGGACGTGTCGGTGCTCCCCGCCGAGGCCGAGCGATTGTGCTGGTGGTCCGGGCTGATCCTTCTGGAGGCACGTGGTGGTGTTTTCCTCGGGGAGGCTGGTTTGGGTCCACAGCTGACAAGTGGCAGGGAACAGTAAAAACAGCATTCCTGGGCTCTGAATGTACTTGCCTGCCCGTCTGGAGGAGACCTTGTTTGGAGAGCTCTGGGACGGGCAAGGCTTGTTTGTTCCAGGAAAACCCTCTGATTTCAGTCTCAAACATGCTTATATTTTAAGCCGGACTACGTGGAAATGACAATTCTGTTCTGGGACTGGCCAAGCCTCTGGCGCCGCCGGAGACTCCCGCAGCTGGTCTTGCCTCTGCCCAAGGTGGCATCTCCCCCCTTGGTGGCTCCCGAGCCCCCGTGCCTGACGTGGCTCTGCCAGGTACCACTAACCGGTGCTGTCCCCTTCCACAGCAGCCAAACTGACATAAAACCACCTCTGAGCATAAGACACCTACCAAAAGAACTGTAGATACAACTCAAAATAGTAATAACTTCGTAGCCAGATTTTTTTCAAGTATAAATTCGGGGATTCACGATAGGGATGAGGCTGGCCCTGCCCAATGCTACAGCCCTAGTGTCCACAGCCAGCCCTGATGCTCAGGGAAATAGAAGCCAATATGGAAAGGATGCAGCCCTTAAGGTGCTCTCGTGAAGCGTGTGGTTTGCTCCGTGCCCTGTGGTCTGGTTTCAGATGCCCTCACCAGCTGCTTCTCGCTCTTCCGCAGCACGACTTCTCACTGGAAAGAAAAGTGCTTTACTGGGTCGAGGTGGCCTCTCAGCAGCAAACCTCCCAGCATCGGGTCACCTCCGAAGTCGTCCCCACAGCTCCGCCGTGCTGGCTACTGCTGGTGGACCCTGCCGACAGCTACGGGGGGAGAGCGCGAGATGGGGCAGTGCGGCGATGCATCAGCCTGAGCGCTGCCAGCAGCAGCTACGGGCACGCCAAGGCCAGAGGCACCTCGTCTGACACCGAGAGCGAGACCTGGCACTCGGAGGAGGATGAGTACTCGGAGGATGACGAGTACTCCTCAACCTCCTGGGAAGAGAACGACAAGGATGAAAAGGTTTCCAGGAGGAAAAATGCTGGGAGAGCTGTGCCTCCACGTCCCGGCTTTTACCAGACCCGACCAAAGACATCGCCCGGCTTGCTGGAGCCCTCGCCGGAGAATGGCAACCACAACCCAGCCCGTCCGGACCCGAGCAAGCAGAGAAGATCCATGGTGATATTTAACAACATGAAGAACGAGCTGGAAGTGGCCAGGAGGAAGCTGGCTGCTTTGGTGCACCCTTGGAACAGAGCTGCCACAGAGAGCGGAGGCGTCCCAGTGCCACGGCCGCTCCCCCAGTGCCCCCGCACCAGCCGCAGCGTCAAGTACGGGCCGGCCCCAGATGCGTCCCAGCTGGGGACCTTGGTGCCGGCTCCTCCGGCCGTGGCCGCGCCGATCCCCCCGATCAAACGGCATAAGCCCACAGTGCCGGTGAGGTGTTTTCTTCTGGTAGTCCTTTGCTTGTTGCTGAGACAGGAAGGGGGTGGAAGGCATTGAATCAGTCCTGTTTGCTGGGGTCTGGCCAGCAAAATGGAACCAAAATGGGGCTTTGGGAACACTAAACCCATGAGAAATTGCTGACGAGTTTTCATAAGAAATGAAGGAAGGTTTTGTTTTTTTTTTGCCTGGGCTTAAAGGCAAGCTTTCTGGGAGGATGTTTACGTGCTCTGTCCTAACCAAAACATCTCTGTTTTTCCTGACAAGCAAGGCATCTTATTTCATTTTCAGTTGAAACACTTAAAAAAACCAAGTGAAATAAGTTTTTTTCTCTCTTTCCTCTCCATTTCCCCCCCTCTAACAGATATAAATGGGGTTTATGGGGAAATGCCCCTTGCAGCCATCACAGCTGCTCCTCCTGGTAGCCCCAGAAGAGAAGCCGGGGCTTGAACAGAGACCAAACTGGGCTGTTTCTGCATCCCCTCTGCCCTGGATCTCCCTCGTTACCTGTCCCTGTGCTCACTGCCCTCCTTCACCCTGTTTTATAGCTGGAAAAGGCCACTTCACCTGAGTCCTCTTGCAATATTGGCGTCCTTCTCTGTGGCAATGGCTGGCTGCCTTTTCTTAAAAGTAGGGAACTCATAGTCCTACTAGAAATACAAACCATTTCATGATAGAGGCAGTGATGTGAAGTGATGGAGTAAATATTGCTTTCCGTCACCTTGAATCTGAATTGCGCCATGTTTTTTAAGAAGTCACATCTCATCCAGCTGCTTGAGAGATTTAGGAGATGAATTACTGAAAATCTGCAATTAAAACCATCAGACACATGAAAGGCCGGGTTATTTATATGTAGTTGCATTAGACATAGGGTAATTAAGGAAAGATTAAATGCCCACGTGTATTTATACACTAAACAGCTGTTGCAACTAATTGCTAATCCATCGCCCACCCTGCTCGGCTGCTGTTACAAATAGATCATGCCAAACACTAAAGCCTCATACTCAGACGAGTGTTTCTACGTGCAAGGTCATTTCTGGAGATGGCTTTGTAAGAGAAACCTAAATACATCTGATTAACATCACGGGCATAAATGGGGCATCAGGGGAGCATCCTCCTGCCTGGGCTGCTGCATCACCTGCCTGTGGGCAGCGCTGCCTCTCGCTTGGCCGGTCGAGGACGGCATTTATTGCTGGAGACGTGACCGGGATTCCCAGGGAAAGGAAGCTGCTTTTGCTCACTTTGCCCCATGAACCCTCCTGAGCACTGCTTTCTCTTATCTGTATCTATAGCTGAGCCTGGATTTAATTAAGTCCTGTCTCCTTTGAAGCCCAGGGGGTTTGTTCCATGTATGGGAATCTTCCTCTTCTGGAGAGAGGAAGGTAACTGTCGGCGTTCTAAAGCATTGCTTCAGCCTGGGTCGTTTAACACCATTTCAGGAGCTGGAGCAAGAAGAACATCTGCTGGTTTTTTCTTGCAGTCTCTCAGCCCCTACGCCTGCCTTCCCCCTGCCTCGACACCTGCCTCCACGCCTGCGCGACCCCTCAGTTCCCACAGATCCCAACAGGATTCGGCGGCTGACCTGCTCTCAGCGCTGAGCCAAGAGGAGCGAGACCTCATCGAGCCCGTTATAGCCTTGGGCTACCCCACCCGCAAAGCCATCCTCACCCTCCAGAAGACTGGAAGGCAAAGCTTAAGTCAGGTTGGTAGAGCTGGCACGGTGCCGCGGAAAGCTTTTGGTAAAGAAAAACTTGATTTTCATGTAGAAAGGGATGGCTGTCTTGCTTGGGGTGGACTTCTGATGGCCTTGGGTTTCCCACTTTGGTATCAGACCTCAGTTGACAGGGTTTTCCATGAGATCAGACGTCTGCGCTTTTGCTGTAATAAAATAGCAATGAGTCGCCCTCAGCTTTTCAGCGAGTAATAATGGCCGGGTAACGTTATCTGTTCAATCTGTTGTATGGAGCATGGTGTCCTTTTGAAGTGCAAATTTTGCCCCCATATATGGAAAGTTTTTGCACATCATTTTTTCACGGCTGTTAGATGCGTATGATTATTGCATGGCTCATCCTGTCAGAGCGGGACTGTACGAATACCTCAGAGATTAGTCTGGGCTCTCTCCAAAACACAAGTTCCCCACGTTGGAGCAACCAGGGACTCCATGCAAGCGTTGTGGCTGGGTCCCAGAGCTCTTTTCTTGAGGAACCCTCTATAATAACCTGCAATTTATTGAAAATAATTAACATACAACCTCTTCCTACCCCTGGTATCTGACGACATCACAGCCCGCTGTGCTGCATCCTGATTCCCGAGGTCTCTGCTTGTCCAGACAAACCACCTGTGGTCCAGGTGGGCTTAGAGCATCCGTGCCGTGAGGGATGCTGCTGGCTCTGACCCTCCGGCTTGGCAAGCTTGGGGCTGGGCCTGCCCATCGCAGCGGAGGATTTAATAGGGCTAAATTATCCAAGTAGCTCTTGCAGAGAGAGAAGGGGCTTGACCGCAGCTTAGCAAGAGGGGTGTCCACCGGGCTGTCGTGCCAGCGAGCAGGAGCATAGCCCAGGCAGAGGTGTGAGCAGGCACAGCACCGAGCAGCCGCTGTTGGGTGCCAGTCTCCTTCCCGTGCTCTCAGGGAGCTGCCTGGGCTGCGTGGGCCAGCTCTTACCCGTCTGGTCGGTGCACAAAGCTGCTCTGTGGCTGAGTCATCCTGCAGCTTCTGGCTCCCTCCTGAGTCACCCCCGGCTGGACCAGCCTCCCCACAACCTCGCTGGTGTTTCAGGCGAGCGTTGCTGCAAGCAAAGGTGGGAAGGGAAGCTTTATTTCTTCAATTCATAAAGGTTTCGTCTAGGCAGAGGGAGATGGGCAGAGCCCAGCCCACGTTCTTTGCACAGAGTTGTGCAAGGGTGTCTTGTAGCAACTGCTGGCTTCGATATGAAGAAGCAGTGCATCTTATTAAGGATGGAAATGCATACAGTCTGCTCCCTTCTGTATAAACACTGGGACTCCCATTCCCTTGGAGAAGAGATTAGTGCACCAAAATACAAGGTCTGCCTTATATCCTGTGCCTTCTTCGCCAGCAGTTCCCATCTTTCCCATTTATGCCCAATACAGCCAAGATACAATGTAAAGCCTAGCCCTTTGTGCGTCCCTTACAAGTACAAAACTACCAAATTAGGCTAAACCTTCCTGGAAAATATGTTTCAACTCAAGTTAAAAACAAGAGCTGTGGGCGCTCTTCATTGCTTGCTGGTGTCACGTGGGGTTTCAGTGTGTGACGATGACAGCTTCAGCTGTGAAGATTGATTGTAGTACCAGATGGTAGCCAAAAATTGCTTAATTTCTTTGCAGTGTCAAGTCAAACTGGCAGAGCCCACCCTGGTGGAGAGGGCAAGTCTGCTGCCTTAAGGAGGCGACGCCTTCTCAATTTTGGTGGAAGAGCCTCTCTAAAAGGCTCAAGTAGGGTTAGTTGCCCCAACACGCCAGAGGTTCATCATCTCGGACGTCATGGCCAAGGGCTAAACCAAAAATGCATCATTGCATTTTGATCAAAGATCATTGATCAATCAAAAATGCATCGTTGATCCGTGGAGCTCTCAATGTATGTGGGAGCTGAGACATGACAGATGGCTGCAGCTGGTAGGCATCCATCTCCCCAAATAGCTGCAAGCACGGGGTTCAGAGCAGGGCGTTCACCACAGGACGCAGCCCACTGCGCCAGCCACCTCCTGGCCACGCACAGATGAGTAGCCTCTTCCTACGGACTGTTGGACTCTTGTAAAGTCAGTAATACAGCAAAATATGTGCTCCTGCCTCTTTCCTCCTCCAAAAGAACTTGCTGTCTCACCCCAAGCGACAATCTAGATCTTCAGCACTTCCTACAAGCCTTGCATCAGCCATCCCCGCTGGCGCTGGCTCCCCAAGCCTCTCCAACGCTGGTAGAAGTTGCATTCCCAGTGGTGGCATTTGCGGCAGTGAGTTGAGCAGGGCTGTCTGCTGCGGTGCTGGCTGGGGTCTCCCTGTCCCCCCAGAGAGCCTCTGTCCCTGGAGGCTCAGCGCCCGAGGGGTAGTGCCCACCAGGTTTGCATGTCCCTGGCTTGAACTCTGCTGCAAGGCTAGGGAGATGTTTATCCTGTTCCTCCAGGATGAAATCAGCATTTGGGTCTTTGGTGGTGTTTGTTTGTGGTTTTTTCCATGCTAGCGGCTTACAGTGCATGGTCCAGGTGGGTCGGTGAAATGGTTGGTGGTAAGGCTTTGCTCTTCTTAAGCAGCCAGTTGTTGGAGCACCTGAAGCAGGGACCTCATGGGGACGGGCCTTTCCGATGGGCGTCAGCCAAAGTGGTACAGGGAGATGGAAGATAAAACCCACCGGAGGAGGGATTTCCTTTATGTCACTGCACATGCTCGTCTTTGATGTGAAAAGCTACATTGCTGCCCATAACGTCAAGTAGCAGCAGATGAGGGAAGAGGTAAATCAGCAGGTTACTGATCTGCCAGAGCCTGGAGGTCTCTTCCCACACGAGCAGTTTGTGATGAGGTTATTGGGTTGGCTGTGTAGCAGATAAAGCCGAGCTCTCCAGGGGTGCCTGCGCTGGAGGAACTTCACGTCTAGGTATGACGAGGAGCCCCCTTGAGAGCTACAAGGGGAGAAGGAGCTTCCAGAGGGCAGTGGCACCTCCTCCTCCTCCCCAGTGAGTGGTGGGGCTGGTACCGGACCCAGGGGGTTAGCAGGTCACAGTATTTAAAAACCTGGTTTTGTTTAGTCTTCAGGATATATATATATTATTTTTTTAATGATAAAAATCATTGAGTTGACAACAGCACTAATTTCACGCTAGGCTTGAACAGCACACCAGGCTGCCAGGACTGGCCGTGAGCATGGCAAGCGGCTGTCCCTGCTGCAACAGGGCAAGAAAATACAGCAATGATCTGGGGTGTTTAGTTAGTAAGGTAACGAGCAAAATAAAAACAGGTTATGAATGCCAATGACTATCTAATTTTTGAGTGAATAAGTTGCTCCTTAAGGCTGATTTTTCCTAAAATTCTTACTCTGCTCTTTAGCCAAACTAGATCAACTCAATGTTTGAAGGACTTTTTTGGCTTTTTCGTGTGTTTTATGGTCTTTTACTGAATCGTCCTTGGCTACGGCAGTGCTGGGGAGGGTGGAGGTCTGTGCACTGGTGGATCTGGGGAGATATGAATCAGCTTCTCCTTGGATGAAGATGGCATGGCTTCGGGGAGACCCGTGGCATGTTTTTATTCCCCCTGCTATTGTATAGCTCATTTATTATTGTCTGTCCCATATGTTTTTGGACAGTGAGTGATTCTCGTGGTATTTAAAAGATACTGCTGGGAATAGTGCTGTCAGCACTCCAAGAACAACGAGGAAAGCCAAAAATAACTGTTTACTTTCGGTAATGACAGCACACGGGTCTCCCCTGGGGTGGGTTTTGTGCTTGGACCCTGGAGCAAACCCATGGGCACCCGAACCCTGGCGCATCAAAGGGATGCCAGGTCGGCCGAGGGTAGACATCTCACCAGGATAGGCTCTGCTTCACCCCCCAGCCTGGACGTCATCGCTTTGTACCTCAGATGGTTCAGATGTTTGGTTTGCTCCTCGTCCTGCCTCTGCCTTTTTCCCATTCCCACCCTGGGAGGGTGGCGGGGACCAAGGCATTGTCTTCTCACGGTGGGAGTCCTGCTGACGGACAGACCGCCCTGGCCGAGCATCAGACGGGAGCCGGCAGGACAGTTGTGCCCCCGGTCCTCCCCACGAGCATGTCCCTGGAAGGTGGCAAGGTGGGCTCCTGAATGCACTTGCACCCCATGTCTGCGAGGTTGGATTAACCCTGGTTGCCTTCTTCTGCAGTTCCTGAGCTACCTGGGTGCCTGTGACCGTCTGCTGAAGCAGGGCTACGAGGAAGGGCAGGTGGAGGAGGCCATGGAAATGTTCCAGTACTCGGAGAAAAAGGTCAGAGCGGGGCAGCACAGCCTGGCCCTTTGTGCTGCATCCTCCAAGCTTGCTTTTCCAGTGGGCTGCATGCTCCCCTCCTCCTCTGCCACCCCTCACGTAGCCTCCCGGCAGGTCAGACCCATTGCCCTGCAAGCAGTGAGCCCACACTTGCGGCAGACCCCCGGGGCAGCATCACCATAAGGACTCCCTCGGGAAGGACACCCGCTCCGTCGCTCTTCTCCATTCATCCTCTCACCCCGCCATGCAAGCACCATGCTCGCTCAGCCCCTGCATGGGGAATCCCCCACCCCAAGCCCACCAGCACCCACGCTCGCTACCTCCCTCCCAGCTCCCCCTTTGCATTCACCCCCCAGGGAGAAGAACCACGGTGGCACGCGGGGTCTTGGTCTCCATCATCAGTCTCCTCCTGGGGGTAGTGAAGAGCTGGGGTGGGAGAAAAGCTGCTTGAAATTTGGGCTGGCGCTGTTTGACGTGATGCCGACGGCACATAGGATTGCTGGCTCGCCACTCGTTAGGGCTGTGGCAGCGGGAGGGCGCCTGGGTCTCGGTGTCAGGCAAGGGGTTATTTATTGAGGACACGGCTCCGGGAGATGTTGTGGTGCTGGGGCCCAGCCTGAGCAAGGGGGGAAGCAGGACAAATTAATTCCAGCTTGCACTCACTGCCTTTCCCTGGTCTCTTTATAATGCAGGCAAACACTTGCATGGAATTCATATTAAACTTTATAAGGAATAAGTGAAGCTAGAGGCTGACTTTATTAAATATTTCTTATTTAAAAAGTTGATGTAAAGGCACACTTTTAAATGCTAGCAGTGGTATGTGTGCCCTCTGTCTGTGTATGTGCGCTCTGCTGTCGGCAGTGGCAGCAGGAGTGCCCTTCTGCGGTAATACAACCCAGCCAGGTCGTCTGGCTGCAGCCTCGTCACCCAACGCTGTTCCTGCTGCAACTCTATGATAAATCCATCCTTGAAACCCTGTGATAACTCCTTTCTCTTCCTTCTTCCTCCAGGCAGCTGAATTCTTGCATTTGTTAGCTCAGTTTAACGATATGGGTTTCCAGCAAAATGAAATCAAAGAAGTTCTTTTGCTTTGTGGGAATCAGAGGGAGAAGGCACTGGAAGAGCTCATGATGAAAACCCAGTGACCAGCATCCTGGATGCCAGTCACAGCTTCCCCTCTCCAGACCAGACCGCTGAAGGACTCGGGTGGGTCGGCAAGCGCTTACCCTTCTGCTGCTCCATCCCCACCCCGAGCAGCACGGCTCACCGGGCACAAACCTTCAAAGCCCCGGCTTTGTGTCTCATCTCATTTTATGGACATCCATCGTAAGTGTGTTTGTCACTGTACTGAGGCAAAGGCTTTATAGCAGGAGTGTTTATCTCTTCACCCACACATCTCCACCCTTGATCATCTCAGCTGTTCAGATTAGATGCAATAAGATCCAAACCGCCTTCGGCTTAGATTTTGCAAAACCCAAACCACAGTTTTCTGCCTCCACCTGGGGTGATGGGTGTTGTGTTTTCAACTACAATCAAATGTGGATTCTTAAAAGATTATAGAAATCAACAGAAGAGATTGTTTTCATAAAAACTGAAGGCTCCTGCAGAAACATTTGTTGGTCCTTGCTTGGGAAGCGTCTCAGCTGACTTAGTCATGGTTGAATATTGTAATTGAAATCCAGTCTGATCACATTAACTTCTCCTTTTAAACCAGAAACTTGAGAAAAATACCCAATTCAACGAGGGTAAGGAAAGAAAACAGGCTGCCCTTGCTCTAGAAATACATGAAGTGTATCCAGTACAATGAAAAATGGCTTATGCGAGGGTTTGTGCTCGGGGAGTTTCATGAAATCAGAACAGAGAGACAGGGAACGGCTCGGCTGCCCTCGTGCTCTGCCCAAATCAGGAAAATTCAGGGGATGCTTCCCTAAACTGTGGAGACAGTGGCTCCAAATGAAGTTAAGCAGGAACGTCAGGGTCAGGAAAATCTGGATGCCCGGGGGAATTTTTGTACGTAACTGAAGGATGGAGAATGGGAGATTCAGATCACCTTCCAGGATGTGTCTCTTGGCTTGGCAGTGGAACAGTGGACAGTGTTTTCACATAAAAGTATATTATTTTCCTGTGAATTAGATACAGATGTAATTTCTTTGAGTAAAGATGGTTGGAGGGGTTCTTCTGAAATGCATTTGTGTCTTTTCCTGTGAAAATGCCAACTGGCACAACCTAGCAGAGAAAATCCTTAATTAGTTGCGTTAGCACCGTTTTTCCATTGTATCCTTCTAAACGATCTCCCAGCCCAACGTACTGCCATCGAGTTAAAACACCGTGTCCCTTCTCCCTGTATCTCTAGGTGGGTGCCAGACACCATCAGGAGGGTACGGCCCTCCATGGCTGCCTTCATCCTCGCCTGGATGCAATGAGGAAACTTGGCATCCAGGTTTTGGGGGACCTGACCCGACCATACCCAAGGATGCTTTATACCTTCTCTACTGTAAGGGCATTGAAAAGGAAAATGTGGCACCTTGTATGACCAAGGGAGATATTCGTGGGGAGCTCACAGGCTCTTCTCGGAGCTCCCAGCCCTGTTTTTCATCCAGCTTTCTCTTGGTTATACAAGCTTTTATTTTTGATACGGCCCTTATAAGGCAAGTCCATTCTACAGACAGCTTTTCATTACGTTTGTCCTTGCCAAGATGATGTCACCTTAAAAAAGAAACTTGCAAAAGGTTAAACTGTGATTAGATAGATCGCTTCGCCTCAAGCTGTAATCTTTGGCAGAGTAAACACCATGAAGATTGAAAGGGGAAGATAACGGTGCTGTGCTGGTGCCAGTAATGCGTAACGTCGAGGGCTAAATTCTGGTGGAGCGAAGCACATTTGCAGCGTCGTGCCCACTCACTGTGCAAAGGCTGAGCAGCCTCTCACTCTCATTAGAGATTTGCTTGGTCCTGGCTCATCATTTTTTCCCCCTGCTTGCAGAGGTAAGAACTGTATCTTTTTTTCCTCCCCATGCACCTAAAATTATCTTGTGTTACTTTCTCTATCATGGTCTGGATTGATGGATGCAACAAATTGCTCCTCTCTTGGGAGCATCCGTGCCATACTCAACAGTGCCTGCCAAGACCTGCTCTTTCCCCCCAGGTGCTACACTTAAAATCTTAAAACCTTTTGCATTTTGTCGGCAAATATCTTTGTAAACCCCTGAACTGTCAGAAAAACTGTGTGTGAAGGTGGAGGAGAGGTTGTATCGTTTGGTGGCGTCAGAGCTGGAGGGAAGGGGAGAGCCTGCCAAGTTCAGCTGTCCCGGGTTAGCCACAGGAGCCTATCATAAATATTTTAGAATTATTTTAACTTTATTTTAATGGAGGGTTTAAGCCGTTTGTTCAACTTAAAATGGTTTTAAAGCAGCATGCTTCCATGTACTGCTTTCAGTTAGGGAAAGAGAGCGTGAAATGTTGATTGGCTTCATCTAGGAAGGGAACAAGGATTTGACTTGATGGGCTTTCTGCTACCAGTCTGCCCGAGGATAGGAACGTCGCTCAGCTAATGCTGCAGCACTGCGTGGAGCTGGGTGAGGTCCACCAGTGTCCCCTGCCTCCCCCATGCCACCATCAGACCTGCACCTCCACCGGCTGCGGTCCCCTTCCGGGCGTGACAGCGGAGTGGTGGCCTGGCCCAGTGGCAGAGGACAAATGGGGACAAGATGCATCAAGTGGTTTTCAATCTGGACTGGGGTTTTCTTGTTTGTTTTGGTCTGTGGTTGTGTTGTGTGGGTTTTTTCTCAAATGCGGTAACTGTTTTGAAAATGCTGAGAACTTGGCGAGGGTCAGCAGCAGAGGTATTTGAGGCATCCCAGCTGGTATTCTCTTCCGCTCCATCTCAGCTGGGACAGCACGGGTAGCCCGAAGCCTGCCCCATGGGTGGGAAACCAGCTCAGCCTTAGTCTGGGTTTGCTGCTGTCCTGGTCCCCGCAGATCTCCCAGCAGCGCTGCGGTTGCAAAGGGGAGCTCTACGTTCTCCAGCCGTCCCCAGAGCTGGTGTTGGGGGCTAACAGCCTTTGATGCTAGGGGATGGTATCTCATGAGAAGGGCCATCTGGTTACGGAGCTCTGCTAATGGAGAAGACCTCTGCAAGCCTGGCATTGCCGTGCAACGGTGGTGCTCTCTCCTTTCCTTCCCTTTTTGCACCCTTTTGTATTTCCAAGGTTTGCCACGTCCTAAAAAGATCCTGTCTTGGCTCAAATGAGCCTCTGATGAGCGCCAGCACTTGCCACCCCGTTGGGACTGTGCTGGGGCTTGGCAGACGAGCCTGGAGGAGAAGATAGCTGGCTAACGCACTCAGTGGGGCAATGGATGGTTCCCAGGTCCCAGAAACCCCACAGTGCATTGAGCACCCGCTGCCCAGAAGGTGTTTTCCTTCACCCCCCATCTCTCCCCTCCCCTCCTCCTCCCAGGACCCCACTGCAGCCGGGAGCGGCCATTGAGACCTCCCCAGGGAGCATGGGGCTGCGTGGGAACTGCGCTCCCACGTACGGCTCTGAAACGGAGCCGCAGCTGAAAAAGCATTCAGCGGGCGGGAGCGAGCCTTGATGTGGATCCCTGTTAGGAGGTATTTTCCCTCAGAAGAGGGGCAGGGGGAAAAACAAACCCCAAGAGTAATGAAAAACACAGGGGTTTTTATAGCTTTCCTTTTAATTCCAGGATATAACGAATGATTTCCCATGGAGCGGGGAGGAGGTGGGATGCTGCACACCTTCAGAGTGCGGTCAAAATAAATAAAACCTGGATTTGCATCTCTTTGGTATCTGTCCTCTGCAGAAGCCACGAAGTCCTGCATGCAGTTGGCTCGTGAGCCCACGTCTGGTAGGACTTTGCACACAGCCCATGCATTGCAGGCAGAGGCAGGCAGCAGCTGCCTGCAGCCCCTTTCCCTCTGGCAGGGTCTAGTGTCACGTCCAAGGTCCAACGTGACGCATCCCTGGACCTGAGCACGGCTCCACAGAGGAGGAGAGGAGCCCGGGGGAGTGGTGGGTGCAGAGCCGAGGCCACGTGCAAGGAGAGCATCCCAGCGTGGGACGGGGGGCCACCTATGTCGCGATGTCATGGTCACGCCTCGGCAGCCGCAGGAGGAAGGTCTGCAGGGAGCCGCTGCGTGGGAAGCCTGCCCGCTCCTTCTTGAACCTCCAGGTCTCCTCTTCCACGGAGTAGAGGAGAGTCAGCATCTTGTTGACGGTGTAGACGGTGTCACCCTTGATGACGGCGGTGAAGAGGGCTCCTTTGCTGTTCAGGAACTGCCCAGGCAGGGCAGTCCACTGCCGCGACGTCAGGTTGAAGCAGTCGATGACGCAACGCAAGAAGTCATCCGAGGGGCCATTGCGCATGACGTAGAGGTTGTCGCGATGGGCCACCATGCAGTGCCCGTAGCTCTGGTGTCGCTTGAGCTCAGTGACGGGAAGCCATACGTCTCGCTGGGTCTCGTACTCATAGATGACGGTGGTGTCCAGTGGCTTCCACAAGCAAACAAAGATCTGCCCCATGGCTTGGGCGCAGGGTGCCGCCGCGCTCGGCTGTGGCAGGTCGGAGACGAACGTCCAGGTGCTGGAGGCCACGTCGTACCTCTCCACAGACTTCAGGGAGATCTTCTCATACTCCCCACCGATGGCGTAGAGGTAGCCCTCGTGGCCCACCAGCCTGACGTCGTAGCGCAGCTGATGAGGGCTGGGGAACTCGCTCCAGGCGTTGGCATCGGCATCGTAGCAGAAGCTGCTCTCCACCACCTGCTTGCTGGCCCCATAGACGCCGCCCACGATGTAGATCTTATTATCCATGGTTGCCATGCCAGCTAGGAACGTGCTGGCACTCAGCGGCAGGCAGGAGAGGGTCCTCCATGTGTTGGTCTCCTCGTCCAGGTAGCAGATGGTCCTGGAGAGGTCTTCCAGGAACTCGAAGGTGGGCGTGTGGGCTCCTACCGCCACGAAGGTGCTGGGCAGGAGGGTCTCCACGTAGGCCACCAGGTCGGCGGAGAGGCAGTCCAGGTACTCCTTCAGCTCGGCGTAGCTGTCCCTGATGTAGAGCGCGGCACAGTGGAAGAGGTCCAGGAGGCCGAATATGGCGGCGGCTTGGTACAGCAGGATGCAGTTGTCGGAGTTGATGGAGTGGATCAGGTACTTGGCCAAGGGCTTCACCTGCAGGAAGGCGGCACACTCGACCGCCTGGAAGGTCTCCTCGCTGCTGAGGATGGGCCTCTCACCCGCCAGCACCCGCAGCATGGCGAGGAACCCGGCCGCGCTCAGCTCCCCCAGCCCGATCTCCTCCTGCGTGCTCTCCTTCATGCCCGAGCGGAAGAGAGCACGGAAGTACTCACTGCTCTCCACCAGCAAGGTCTTCTCCACCCAGAATGACTGCTTCTCCACCCAGATACGCACCCGCTCCGGGGGCCCTGCCCGGGAGCCTTCCTCCTCCGGGGTCATCCTCGCCTGGGGGCTCAGTGGCGAGGGGGGCAGCACCCGATGCTCCTCCGTGCTGTGTCCCGGTGCAGCCCCCTCCTGCCTCCACCACCCTTTGATGCCTTTGCTGCGCTGCCCGGCGGCCGCCACGCCGCTGCCTTGTAATATAAATACCTTCAGCTAAAGATAGCCGAGCTCGTGACCGGGGCCTTTCAAAGGCATCCGCCGAGCTCAGCTGCCCACCCAAAACACAGGCAGGGCTCCGGCGTCACTGGCCGGTGCAGTTCACGGCAGAGATGCCCAGCTCTGTCACGGCTCGTCCCACGGAGGATGCCTGGCCGCCCCGGGGGGGACGGGTTTCATTTCCCCTGCTCTCGGGCATCCTCCTTGCGATGCCCTAAGGACACGGTTCCCACACCAGGGAGGGCAACACATTTGCGTGGCTGGGAAGAGCATGTTGCTGCGCTATTTTTTTTTTTCCCTTATAAAAGTGGGTTTTACGGCTGCAGGGAGGTAACTGATATCAGCAAATCTCCGTGCCGTCCAGCCTGGCCATGGGAAAGGGGCTTTGCCACCCCCCGAGCGTGGCCATGGGCAGGAAGAGACCTTTATGGGGCCGTTCCCTTTGCGACCCTCCCCAGGTAGGAGGCATGGAGCAACCTGGGCAACATCCATCCCTGGCACAAGGAGCCATAAACCAGCCTGTGCTTCATCTGGGGATCCCGTGGCAAGAAAAATGATGTGCAGCAAACCCCTTCTCTCTGGAAAAGTCCCCTCCGGCCACGTGGCTTGCCCCGCTTCCCTGTAACGCCCGGCTGCTGGCAGAGACAGCCCCCCCCCGACAACTCATGTAGAGGTTGACGGTGAAGAAAAGTGTTATTCATGGCACATTGCTCATTTGTCTGCTATTCACAGCTTTTTCTGGCTAGAAATTCCATTTCGCCTCTGCCGTTGGGTGCCGAGGGGGGCTGGCGACAGGGCCGCCAGTTCCCCCCATCACTGCCTGCAGCTGGTCTTTATTTTTGATGCATAATTTAATCCAAGCAGCATAATGACGCATAATTTAATCCACCTTGCCAAAGGTATATTTTTTCCTCCCTCCTTAGTCCCTCATCCAGCAGCCGGGAGCTCCCAGGGCACCGTGTGACGGCAAAGCCATTGCCCCAGGATTGTGGCCCCAGCAGGCTCCCCAAAAAATCTCAGTTTAGGGGAGAAGGTGAAAGCTTTGTGCTTGTGTTACTGTCATTGATCCTTACAGGTACCCAGCTTAAAATACCACACTTAGCTCTGATTGCTTTTAAGCATCCTTGATCTGTGTCCAAACAGGGTCTGGGGGTCCCCAGACGTGCTCTGCTTCCCGCAGGAGAGCGATCCCCATCCTCTCCATCCTCCTCATCCTCCCCATCCCTGGGGCTTGCAGGGACTTCCACACTCCCAGACTATTTTGGGAGGGTTTAAAAATATCCTCCCTGCATTAACGGGCAATAATCCCAACGGCACAGCAGCCCCGCATGGCCACGGAGCAGCCTTTGACCCCCAGCCCAGGGTATGGTCCCCTGCAGAAACCCCTCGGGGCCGGTCTGGGGGCCGTATCCTGCGGTCCTGGGCGCTGAGCCCCATCCCAAATGGCTGCGATCGCCATGACAACGCTGACTTCAGCCTACGCCACCTACCCGGGCTCCGAGCCGGCTGGGTGCTGGCTGATGGCTCGGTGTGGGCAGCGGCGGTGAGTACTCCCTGTGCTCCCCTTTCCCCCTTCGGGATCGTGCCTTTTGGGTGGAAAAAGGGGGTTTTTTACCCCTGCAAAGTCTCTGCCAGCAGCAGAAGGTCTCTGTGCTTAAATGGGCTCGGCAAGTGGTGGACAGGAGGGTGGCTGTGCTGGCAGCATCGTTGCTGGGTGCTGCTCCTGCCTGTGGGAGGTGTAATGAGTGCACCGGCCTCAGCCAAGGGAGGGGGACGGGGCTGTTGCTTGCTGGGGGCTTGGCGAGGTGCTGGGGACACGGCGAGGTGGCCACCATGCGCAGGCACCACGGGTTTTGGGGCCGGAGGTCCCTGCCCGAAGCCCCGGGAGCTCGGGGGGCTGGCGTATGCCCTGCCAAGGGGACCGTCCTCGGGGCAGCCAGGGCAGCGTGTCCAGCCCGGCGCCGGCGCGGCAGCTTTCCTTACAAGGAGTTTGGCTGGGGCCCGAGCGGTGGGAGCCGCGCTCGCCTCCGCCTGCCTCATTCATCGGCAGCCCCGGCGGCACAGGGGCCGCTGCTCCCCCAGCCCCGGCCTCGGCCTCGGCCCCCCACGCACCCCAGCGAGCCCCGCGTCTCCTCCAGCGACGGGTTTTAAGGTGGGAGGCTGCGTTTGTCTTCTCTTTCTGGGGTGCGAAGGGTGGGCAGAGGGCTGGGGGGGTGTCTGTGTCTTTGCTTGGGTGGGGTGCTGGCCGCCAGCGTGGGATGGTGATGCTGGCTGCCCTGGCTCCAGGATGCGGATGGAGGAGAGCGGATCCCCCTCCCCGGTGCTGCTGAGCTCCCCTTTCCCCCAGGCTGGGGCACCCCATGAGCCAGGCAGCGAGAAGATCCCCATCCGGCATGGCAGCCGGTGCCCCACGCCCCCCTCGCTCTCTCCCGCAGGACGGAGGATGTCCTCGATGTTCGGCAAACCCCGAGCCAGCGGCGAGCGGCCTCCCCAGAGCCCCCTCACCGAGTGCAACGTGGCCATCCTGGGGTGCCGAGGGGCCGGCAAGTCAGGTGAGATGGGTGCCCTGCCGCCGCGGGCATGGCTGGGCATCAGGGGGGTGCTGGGGTGCCGGTGCTGTGGGGGGACACCCGCCTCACCCGCCTCTTTCACCTCCTGCAGCCCTGACCGTGAAGTTTCTAACCAAGAGGTTCATAAGCGAATATGATCCGAACTTGGGTAAGACTCTTTCTCTGCGGGTGTTTCCCCCCGGTTGTCCCCCAAGAGCTCCCACCGAGCATCCTTCCCCTCTCCCACGTTTCCTACAAATATGGCATTTAAGGGGAAAAAAACCCCAACCCCCAAAATTACATGTAAAACAACGGAAGGGCTGGATTTGACCCAAACCCACCTGTAAAAATAGAGGTGAAAGCAGCGCTCTCCCCGCGGGCACGTCCCACAGGGGAACGTCAGCTCCTCGCATTACCCCGAAGAAACTGAAAGCTGAATTATTGGAATTATTGGGGGTCCTTGGGGAGCATCTTGTGCCCCCTGCTCGCTCCTGGGGGTGTCGGGTAGGGGAAGTGCTGGGGGAGTGACCGGGGGCCGCAGAGCGGGCGGCCCCGGGGGCTGCGCTTTGCAGCGAGCGGTTCTGGGCATTTTTTTTTTTCCAGTCGTTTGAGTAATTAATAACTATTTTCCTAGGCCTGACTCCAGGGCGCGGGGAAGAACCGTAAATGATTTATCAGGGACATTAGGGAGATATGGACCTTGTCCAGCAACTGACTCCAGCCCCTAATAACTCAACAACTCTTAGGAAAGAAGGATAAATCCTTTCCTCCTCAGATCTTTTTTGGGAATGTGGTTTCATCTTCCCACGTCAAAACCTTTCCGAAATGCAACCGTTAGGACCCGGCCGGGAGAAGGCATCTTTCTCCCGGGGGAACAGCTGAGCCTACCCTCCTTCCGAAAGAAAGGGGGGCTCCTTTTGCCTGATTTATTGGGAAACAGCCCTGGTGTCAAGCCCTCAGCTCGCTTTATCTTGCCAGGTCGTGGCATTTAGATAAGGGCCGAGCCCTGGATGCAGTGATGGCCACGCCGGGTTCCTTCCCCTCCCTCCTTCTCCCGCAGGAGCCCACGCTTGCGGCATGCAGGGGGAAATAACTGCTCCTAGCCGGGCTTGCCCAGCAGCATCACCACCAGCCCCCCCAAATAATGTTGTCTCAGGAAGGAGTGAGGTGGGAGGTGCCAGTGGAGGATGCTCCTCATCAGGAGATGAGCTTTTTCCACAGTGTCCCAAGCATCCGGGGCTTTGCTTGGCTTTGGAGGAGACGGGACGCCCCAGCCTGTCCTCACAACCACCCTTCTCCTTGCAGAGGACACCTACACCTCAGAGGAGATGGTGGACCAGCAGCCCGTGCTGCTGAAGGTGATGGACACCGCTGACCAGGTGAGGCACCGGGGCACCGCTGGTGCCAAACACCCGGCGTGATGTGGCTGGACCACGGCAGGACCACGGCTCAGCCGCTCCTCTCGTCCCCAGGACGGCCCTGGGAACTGCGAGCGCTACCTGCGCTGGGCCAGCGCCTTCCTCGTCGTCTACAGCATCGACGATAGGAAGAGCTTCGAGGGCTGCCAGCGCTACCTGGAGGTCCTTGCCCTGCATGCGAGGGGCTGCCAGCGCCGCTGCCCTGTGCTCCTGCTGGGCAACAAGCTGGACATGGAGCAGTACAGGTATCGGGCACGGGGCAAGGCTGTCTTTTCCCGGTGGGGGAGAGCTCGCAGATCACCCCGCATCCCTCCAGCTGGGATGCAAAACCCAAATCTGATTTTTTTGTGGTTATTTCCACCCCCACTGGTATTCGCCACGTCTTCCCACATTTCTGAGGTTCCCACTCTCCTGCCCAGAGGATGATGTGTTTATTTTGAGTCCGTTGGTATTTTGAGTGGGATGTTTTTCAGCTGCGTGGTAAGGCAGCGTCACTGTCCCCAGGCAGGGCTTGAGCCTGCTCCAGCTCCTCGCTCTCCTCTGGATGTGCCCTTTCCCTGGAGCCCTTTTTCGCCCCGTCCTTGCTGCCAGGACTGGATGTCCCCGGTGTGTTTTTCTGGCCTTTTGTGCTGCTCTGGGGCCGTGCTGAGTGTTGGTCCCATGGGTCCTTGAGTCACGCGCGTTGCTGAACCCCCCTGTGCATTGCTGAACCCCGCTGTGCTCCCAGCACGGAGGCTTCCCCCTCCCCGCGGCAAAGACATGCCCCATCTCCTCCCCGCTTCCCAGTGTGCTGCCATTGCATCCAGCCCCCCGTGCCACTGGCACACATCCCTGGCACAGGAGGTTGCATGATTCCCCAGGGACCCGCGCAGCCTGTTGCTCTGGGATTTTGGGAACGGCAAAACTCTTTTGGACTCTTGTCCCCTGCTTGTCCCAGGAGGGGGGACGAGTGGGTGCTGCCCCAGTGCTCAGCAGGAAGCAGGTGTGGGATGCAGGGTCCGTTGCTCCCCACCTGCACCCCTTGCTCCCTTTTTTGGGCAGTTGCAGTGCCCCAAGGGATGCTGCACCCGCCCCCTCCGCTCCTGTCAGGAAGGTGCCCGCAGCCGAAGGGATGTCGCTGGCGAGCAGGTTCGGATGCCTCTTCTACGAGGTGTCAGCGTGCCAGGACTTCGTGGGGGTGCAGCACGTCTTCCACGAAGCCGTGCGGGAGGTGCGGCGCCAGGCGGAGCGGAGCCTGCCCGTCCAGCCACTCTTCATCACCGAGGAGCGTCCCTGCCCGCCGGTGGCCACGCCAGTTGCCCTGCCCACCCACCATGGCTTGGCCAGCTGCACCTTCAACACCCTCTCCACCGTCAACTACAAGGAGATCCCCTCGGTGGCCCAGGCCAAGCTGGTCACTGTCAAGTCCTCGCGGGCTCAGAGCAAGAGGAAAGCTCCCACGCTCACCTTGCTGAAAGGTTTCAAGATATTTTAGGATGTGTCCCTGCAGGCTGCGGAGGGGGCGGCGAGAGACCCCTGTCCCCTCGGCTCCGCAAGGGCTGAGACCATCCGCAATGGACTCACGGGCACCGCAGTAGCTGCTCGTGGACAGTGGCCCCGGTCTCCGCACCCAGGCAAAGCCTGCGGGGACAATTCGGTGAGCAGACAGGGTGCCGAGAGTCCAAAATCGGCTGTGGTATCCCTCTGCCTGCCCCTGCCCCGGCTCTCGTTCCCCCTGGCTGAGCGCCGCTGCGGTGTTTGCACCCTGTCCTGCCACCGGCACCGGGGGCCAGCCCGACTTTCCGTGCGGATCAGTTCCCAGAGCAGCCAGAGCCGCAGGCACCACCGGGAGGGCAAGGGCCATCCCCAGGGCCCCCCAGCCCGCTTGGGCGCCAGGCACACAGCGACGATGTCCCCCCATAAGGGGGAATTAATCATTAATCAGGCATGGAGGCACCCATCTCGTTCGTCTCACGTGTCCCCTGACCGAGCAATAAGTAGGAGGAATCTTTATTTTTTTTTTAATCTGAACGAGAAAGGTGCAGATATTGTTTCAGCCGACTAAAGGCCTCAGGTGTCCTGAAACTGATTCCCATGCATCGAAATAAGTCATACCAAAATAGCTGGGTTTTTAATCAACTCTTTACGCTATAGTGTTCCTTTTCAAAGGCTTTGCAAGGAGAGATGCTTCACTGACGAGGACACGCTCTGAAAAGCCTTTGTTTAAAAGACTGATCTATTTCCAAAAATGTCTTAAATTATTTCGTGGCTTCTAGATGTGCCCAGTGAAGGGCGTGAAGTGAATCCTAAAGCAGACCAGGCTCTACCTGTGCCCAAGCCAGGGCCAAGGGCTGCGCGTTCGGCTTCATTTGCTGTATCAGGTTAAATGTTCTGCTTCTCCCTGGAGTTGCAGTTACTCTGCAGAGTAAAATATCCACATGTACATTTGTACATATATACATACATATATATAGATATATGACCTTACTGATAGAGAGAGAGATTCAATATGGGATTTCGATCAACCACTTTGGAAAGTATTTTAATAAAGACGATTTCTGAAAAGAACACAAGCGCCTCTGCTTCAGCGTGGCTGTTTTCCTGACGGGACGTGACAGCGCGTTCCCTGGCTGACCGCAGCAAAAGCCTCCCACCTCCCGTCTCCCACCTCCCGCCTCCCGCCCCAGCTTGGCTCCCACGCATTTGTGGTGGAGGCAGGCGGCATCTGAGGGAGGGGGTGAAGCTGGCGTGGGAGAGAAGGCTGGAGGCAGCCGAGCACAGTGGATAAAGACCAGTCGGCCAGGAGCCGAAATGGGGGAGGCACAGGTTTGCCTCGAGTCCAGAGCCACTTCTGCTGGTGCAGCTCTGCTGCTTTCTTTTTTTACTCTCTTTTGTTTCCTCAGGCTAAACTGCATTTTTAAACTTCCATCACTATGAATTGAGACATTCTGATACATTCCTTAGGGCCTAAATGGTCTGACTTCAGCTGCTGTTACATGGCATCCTCAGATCTCTGTGTACAGAGATGTGATGGTCCCGTCCTTCCACTGGACCATCACTTCTCCTGATTTCTGATCCTGGGGCACCAGCTCCTGCTTTCGCGGTTCGGCCGGGCTGTATTCCTGCATAGGCATCAGGGCTTGCTTGGCTTCCAGCTCAGCTTGCTGGGCCATTTGCACTGCTTCTCTATATATGTCGATCTTCCTTTTCCTGCAGGGAAGGCATAAAAAGGAAATGCAGAGTCAAGCAGCGAGCCCAGCCCGCATTGGGGGGCAGGCGTCTACCCCCAGTGATGGTTACATCCGACTCTTCGCACCTTGGCCCTGGGAACACATTAGCTGCTTACGGGCAAACCCCGCCAGCTGCACTGTGTCATGTAAGTGGTCTGAAGTGTTTTGAGTACACACAGCCACAGAGTTTACACTTGGAGAACACAGAGCGCACCACATCGCCCAAGGCAAAGCAGTAACACCCACAAAGCCATTGTTAAAATAAGAGCATGGCAGACTTGTAACGTTAGCTCTTCTCCTCTCATTTTAAGATGAAAGCTCTGACCCAGATGTAAGTTTTCTTGCTGAAGAAGACAGTGAGTGGCTCCTCAGCTGCAGGGCTGTTGTGCAGCAGTATGGCCGGCCCAGGGGAACATTGTGGGAATGCACACTGGGAACGGCTGGGGAGTCCTGCTCCAGAGCCCCTATATGTCCCTGCACTTATGGGAGAGCACCTCACACCACGCATTTAACGTCACTTCCCTCCGAACAGCCCTGCTGGGCTGGGCAGAGCTGTTGCAGACGCTTGACCGGTGAGGATCCGAGGCCTGGAGAAGTGAAGTGGCTTGTTCCAAGTGACACACGAGGAAGGCAGGGAGTCAGGCAAGGTTTTACAATGAAGCACAGGTCAAAGGGAGTTCATCTTTGCTCTTCTCCCCACCGCTCAGGGCTGGTTCCTGCCCTGTGACTCTGCATGCTGCCCTGCCCTGCCAAACCCACGTCTGCCTGCCTGGGGGGGGGGGTGTCAGCACACCATCACACACCAAAAGACCCCCAAATTTTCCTGACTCACCTGTTTTGCACAATGTTAATGGCCAGGAGGACAAGACCCAAAATCATGGCCACAAAGGAAAGCACGAGGATGGAGTAATTCCACGTTGACGCTGGGGGAAAGCACGGAGAGGCAGCATTAGCGTGCACAGAGCAGTGTGGCCCACAGAGCCCAGCCAAGAGTTTCCTGAGGATCCCTAAGCTCAGAGTGCCACAGTTTGGCTGCAGGATCAGGACAGAGGGGCTGGTGACCAGCTCAGCACCCAGAGCAGAGCACCCAGGTCACATTTTTGGCAATAACCTCAGGCAACTCTCCCTCCCTGGGCAGGAGACTTACACAACTGCTTCCTGCCACTCACAGCCCCCTGCCTTGGGCTCTGTCTCTCTCACACCGACCACATCTGCCTCGCATGGGTTTTCAACCTTGCCTGAGACCTGTGAGCGGCTGTGCTGGAGGGTGGGAGCAAGGCCGAGAGCTGCAGCATCCCACCATGAGCACTGCTAGAAGGGCCCCTCCGCTCTCAGCCTTTCTCGCCACTGCCACACTCAGGCAGGTAGATTTTGCCTTCGAACGCCAGCTGGGGTGTGCAGCACAGATGGCAGCGGATGCTCCGTCCTTGATTTTTGTGCCTTTGAAGTTGATCCTTGGGGTGCTGACCTGCTCATATTGATCTGCTCCCTCCACCCTGCCAAAATCACTGGTCATGCCAGACCTTTGATCTCTTGGCAGGCTATGCCTGGAAAGAGGCTGAACCCCTCTCTGGGAGGAGACACTATCTCAGCAAAGCCTCATGCCTGTCTTCACCCATGGCCTGCTTCTTCTGGCAGTGAGACTGAGGGTTTATATATCTAGGCTAAATCACCTTCTCAGGTAATTCCTTCCGGCATCTCCTTTAGGCAGGAGGGTTAACAGCCAAGGACTGTGTATCTCTATTTCAACTCTCAACCCAGGAATGTCAATGGGACTTACGGTCTTCTGTACGGAAGAACCAGAGCAGCTCCTCCAGCTCTTCTTGATTTATACCCAGCGCAAGGGTCGTGTTGCCTGCTGTGTGGTCATAGACAAGTGTGCTGGCAAGTGCTGCAAGGAAGTACCCATCTTGCTGTGCCTCAGCTGTTGGGAAAAAGAGCAGAAAGATGCAACGGTCGCTCACTGCAATACTTCAGGCCAGAAATGGCCCTCCCCTTGGCTCCCAGAGTTGCCCAGCACGTCCCTCCAAGTGGGCAGGAGACTGCCATGAGGGCACAGCCTTATCTCACGCACTGAGAAGTGGAGAGCGTTTCTGGCTCACACTGCAGATCCCATTATGGTGGGGCACCCAGGGTTGGAAAGACCCCAGGACACTGACTGTGCCTTTCCACACTCCTCAGCAACGTGTGTGCCTGTACCACTGGTCCCCGGGTGTGTGGCACTTACCTGCTTTCTCCTCACACACACTCCTGCCTGCAACATCTTGCCATTGGGCCTTCAGGCCTCTCATGTTATTGAGAGCGACTCCTTTCCTGTTTGCCACCAGGTAGGCCTGGCTGCTGCCCAGAGGAAAGAGCAGAGAATTCGAGCAGTCCCAGCTCGTGTAGCCCACACTGCTGCAGAGACTTGTCTGCACTCTGTCGGCCCCCACCACGGAGAGGCAGCTCTGTGTGCCGTGATTCATCAAAGAATCGCCTTGCCAAGACCAGTCCTGGAAATCTGACTCTGGATTACAGTCCTCGAGCAGTAAATTCCCATCCATCGGGCTGCCTTGTAAACACAGCTTGACTTTAGCATTTTTCATCAGAAAAGCTTCAGCGTCTGCAAAGAAACCAGCATGAGTGTGGCCACCCCCTAAGCACAGGACATGTATGCACACAGAGTGTATAGGGCAGATGGGAATGACACCCAATTCTGGAACCGGGAAATCAGCGTAGGGCAAAAGGCATTCAAGAGGCAAACTGCCTCCAGACCAGCTTCTCTCTGCCAGGGCTGCTGGGCTCGTAGCTGAGCTTTCCCTAAGCCACGCTTCTCAGCAAACATGGCTCAAGCATGTCCTTTTGGGTGGGTCCTGGGAAGCCCAGCTAGACTTGCCCTTGTGACTAGCGCTGAGCTCTGTTTGAATCTCTGTCTGTAGCTGTTCCCTGGAGAAGAGATGACAGTAAGCTCCTCTCCTAGACTTGAGCTCTGCTGGGTCCCTTGGTGTGCTGGCTGGTTCCAGCCCACAGTGTCGCGCGGCCTGGCCCATGCTTAGCCCCTTCCTGCTGATTCTGGGAGGTGGGAGGCTGCTCTCTTGGTTTGTTCCAAGAGGCAGAGGAGGCAGACCCTTTGGTGAGCCTTGTTGCTGGCTTCTGCTTTGCCTCTGGGGACAGACACCCTAATCTCCTGCTCCAGCTGGATGAACTAGGAAGTGCCTCCAATGTCTCTCTTTCTGGAGAACCAGAGTGGGGAAGGGTTTGGGGCTCAGGTCTTTCCAGTTCTGCTGCCTAATCTTAAAGTCAGTTGGAACATCCCTCTGCACAGTGGAGGTGCAGATAGTCCCAACAGACATTGATACTGGGTTTAAAAAAATCAAATCTCCATAAGTCAGGTGTCTTCCTAGGTGTCGAAGAGATTGCAACAGTGCTGTGAGCACAGGCTTAGGGTGCAACTTTCTCCATGGTTGAGCCAAGCTGCTGCTGGTGTATACTGAGGAAAATGGGCCCATGGAGAGGAAGAAACCGTATTTCCAGAAAGTTAAGGTCTTTAATGCATGCCTTTGCCATAATACTATCTGTATGTGTTTGCCCTCAGCCAGTGAGGTGTTCATAAGGTCATACAACAATGCTGGAAACTCTTGCATGTGTACATCCAGCTCCCGCAAACCTGCCCTGCATACAATGTCTTCTTGTAAACTCTGCTGAGCCTGGTGTGGGTGAGAGCCTGTGAAGAGACACAGCCTCAGCACGTGTGACCTACTTCACCCACACAATTATCCTCTAAGCCAAGACTCTACCTTGCAGCAGGAAAACTGGGATTATCCAGAAGAACTTCATATTTGTATGTGCAGCTGGGATGGATCACGCCTTCACCAGAGTTTCTTCAGTGTGCAGATGCCTGGGAAAGAGAGAGCCAAGAGGTGAGGGATAACCTCGCAGCGTCCTGTGCTAGCTCCCACTGTGCGGTGCCACTGGTTTTATCAGTGGGAGCCCTGAAGTTATACGAATTATTACTCAGAGGGACTGGATATAGCAGGCCAGCACGCTTCTCCTCTGGTGTCTACAGCAGATGAAAGGTGACAAAAGCACAAGCAGAAGTGATGATCTTTTAAACGACTCTGCACTCATGCTGACTCCCCTCCCCGCTCCAGCTCTGTATTCAGAGAGGGGACCTGAGGTACCCCTGCAGCTGTGGCATCTGTTTTCTTCTGTGAACCTGAGTCTGAGCTGCCAGGACAGGGCGCAGACGTCCTGGGAGCCATTGAGGTGATAGCAGAGTGGGTCTGGCACACGGTCTGCTGCCTGGGGTTGGACCCCTTGCCTAGGTGACCCTGTGCAGATGCAAGCTCAGCTGCTGAGAGCCAGCCCCTCCCCAACTAACCTCGCTGCTTCCCTCCTTGCTGCCCTGCCACAGTCCTTAGAGAATACATACTCTGTGGACAGTGACTACCTGCTGCATTCATGGATAGCAGAATAAGGGTGTGGAGATGAGGAAGGGGAGGGCTCAGCTCCAAGAGGAGGAAAAGCTGGCTTGCCATTGAGGCAAAGCTATCTCCCATCCCTCAGGGAAGCAGAAAGCTCCTCCTTGACCTTTAGTCCCTCATTTTTCAGTGGCATCAATCCAGCTTTCATGGCTGCTTGTCCAACTCGGTTCTTCAGCCTCCTTTGGAGGGACCTGACCTGAGCAGAGGGTTCCTGTCTGCCCACTGTGAGTTAGTCTGAGATGGTTAGGTGGCTCTCCCCAGCCCACTGCTCTGCCACTGCTCACTGGCCTCATCTGAACCATCACCCACTCACAGGTGAATGACACCACAACACACATGCATCCCTCAGACATGCTGGCCCCACAGGCCATTAATTATTATATGAAGACTTAGACTTTTATGACTGTCTGATACTCTCAACTTCTATCTGCCTTTGTAGTGTGGCCTGGCACTGTCTGAAACTGTTCACTGGAAATCACTCACGAGCATGTTCCACTGTGCCAGGCGTGTCAACAACACTGCTGCTGACTCCTCAGGGAAGCATTTGTCCTATCGGTTATAGACCTAACGATTGCTACTATTTTCCCCCACTTCTCAATGTCTTCACAATTCAAAGTTCACATTTTATAGCCAACCAGGCATGCAGGCTTGCTCCCTGCTGCCAGAAAACCACCTGCTAGCAATTCTTTGAGGACGCGACTCTGAAATACACAGTCCACTTTGACTCTGTATTTCAGAAAATATGGGTAAAGCTGCTCCCTGCAGTTAGGTATGCCAATTACCTTACCATCCAGGTAAGCTTTTTCACATGGACCACTCCTCAGAAAGGAGGAAATAAAGTCTTGGTGCCAATGAAATCAAGTTACAAGTCTGCTACACCCTAATGAGAAGTGCCACTTGAATGTGTTAAATCTTGCTGTGCAAGGCTTCTGTCTAATCATTTGCTCGAACAGGAATATTTGACACGCATGTTGCTGATTCTCTCCTAAGGTGTTTCATAACTTGTGGGCCACCTCCTGGCATCCGTACTAAACCTGCCATGCACAGCAGGGATGCTAGAAAGCTGCTAGAAGTACTTCACTACTTCATAAACTAGTGACCACCAAATCACCCCCAGACGTGGGAGGCCGGAACTTCTCAGGTACAATACAGTAGCAGAATGGATATTTATCGTGTGTTAACAGGAAATTTAGGTAAAAGACTTTAAGGGAAACCCCCGTTATTTTAAAGATCTTTTACACATACATCAAACTGACCAAACTAGTTTGGAAGTTTCATTCATCAAAGATACAAAACAAAGTGTTCTCAGGCCAGTGTATCTACCCCAGCGGAGAGCCTGAGCAGGATCCAGAACACTGCCTGCACCAGCAGTTTCCCCAGTAAGGAAACAGTGAGTCCCACAATTGGGCTGGACATGCTCTGCAGAGTTTGGATCTTCCAGCCCGAAAGAGAGATTTTTAAAGTCATCTCCTCCAGCTTCCCCCACACAGCTGCTCTGCCCCACTGCCCACATCCTGGCCTGGGTGAGCACTGCTCCACCAAACAAGCTGAGAGAGCATGGGTGATGTCTTCACTATTGCTCCCTTGCCCACACGTTTGAGCAGTCCCTCTGGCTGCTGTTGGATGGGGATGAGCCCTTAGATCCAGTCCTTTGACAACTCTGAGCTGTGGACTTTGGTCTCCTAGTCCTCTCAAGACACCCAAGACCCTTCTGATGTTGCTTCCCAGCTTGGGTGCAACACAGGGAACTCAAATGAGAGAAAGCTCGTGCATTTTAAGCTTGTATGGAAGGAGGTAGAAAGAACAAAGAGGCCAGCACCTCTCAAGGAAACATTTTACCTGTGTTATTTTGAGTTTACATTTACACCTGAACAATTTTGTAACTTTTTTTCTTTTTTCAAATGAGATTTTCACATCAAAAGCTGCAAAATTTATACGTTGTGCATACTGCAGGAACAAAGAGTCACTAGCCAATGCTGTCCCAAATCCTCTTGTTCAAAATGAGGATCTGTGGACTTTGGTGGCATCCTATGAAATCTAAAGAAAGTACAGAAAAATGGCAAGTGACTGATTTTTCCTCTACGTGTTGACCCCAGCACTTAAATGGTAAAATCCTTCCTCATGATGGAAGCCTTTGGAGATATGAGATCCACCACACACACAAGGCAGAACTGAGGGATCGGTGCTCTAAATGTTGGCATAACCTGTTGAGGGGCCTGTCCCATGCAGGAACACGCATGTCCCCAGCTGCATGTGGACTCTTTCCAGCCAGGGCACAGCACGCAGTGCTGTGAAGCCACCACGTGCTTTGTATGTTGGTTTTTATCAGGTCTAATACTCGAGGCTGCTTACCAAGCCAGATGTTGCCCTCAGTCTGCAAATCAGAAGTCTTCATATACTTACTATAGCAATACAAGCAAAGATGGCGAAAAAAGTCTTCTGAAAAGACCATCAAGTACAGCTTCTGTTAAGATGACAATGTCCCTCTAGACACTACTCACCACACAATATGGGGCAATGCACTTATAATGTCCCAGTCTTTGTAAAATAGTCTCCTCTTGTCATTCAGACTCTCTCTCTGGTGGTTATCTTATCTTAACTGATTGTGTTGAAATGCATCCGCTATCCCAAATATATTATAAAAGTGGGATGCCCTGTCTTTGGGATTCATACGGGATATACAATGGCATACCACAGAGATACAAATGGATGGGTTGGTTTATACAGATACATTAAGGACCAAGTTCAATTAAAGAACACAAGACAAATGTTTAATATTTAAAATGCTAAAGCAAGAAGGCAGTCTGTACTATTTTTTAACCTTTGTAAAGTCAAAAGTTAAAGAGCAAATCTGAGTTATATTAAGTATTTTCCTTTCACTGCTTTCCAGGCTGTTTATATGCAGGAGTTATCCCAGCCTGCTTCTCACTTGCCGTTCAGTCTCTCCTTAAACAAGTCATACAGCCATTGCTTAAAATTTCCAAGGATCTGAGCTTTCTAACTGAAATAAATAAATAAGCCTTTCTTTACAGATAGCTATAAATTAACCCACCAGCTAGTGCACCAGGAATGTCCGTTAATCTCTGCTAACTCACCAGAAACACGCAGTTCCCAGCAGAGAGGAAGCTACATTTCTTCTTTAAGCCCTGCTGTCTGAAGACGTCTCCTCCGAGCACCCGTCAGCGCCTTACAACAGCGACAAGGTTGCCTTTCCTCCTACTCTTGGTATGCTATGAGCTGTGATTCATTCTGCTCCTGAGTCATGTGTGAAGGCCAGTCCAACAGGTGAGGTTCACTCCAGCCCCTGAAAAAAACACACCTCTTTAGTGGATGCATTTACAGCATGGGGTGAATGACCTTTTCCCAAAGAATGAACCATAGGAACTTCCAGTTTATTTGCTCAAGCTATTGGCATAATCAGTATTAAACGAGCACGCCAAGTAGAATGACACTCAGTAATAAGTTACCCTGGGGTTAGAATAAACGATAACGTTCACTCTGCCTGGCTCGGTCCTCATTGCATAAAGGAAGCATGTCCTAATACAGCAGATATTAGCCTGTTTTTTTTCAGCGAATGGTCATTCTAAGGCTCTCAGAGCATCTTACAAGAGCGACTGACTTTGCAGGCAAAGAACAAAGCACCCATCAGAGATTTTGCCATCCCTGTTTCACAGGTACTAGCAACAGAGTTGGCCAAGTCAATGGGCTACTAAGAGGCTATGCAGTGTCACAAGGCTGATGTGCTGCCTTTTTGTGCCAGCCACATTTGGAAAGGAGTATTTCTCCTCCCTGAACTATCTGATCCATGGATGGAGCTGCATACTGCAAAGCAAGCTAGATACCTCTCAGTGACGGGCTTGGAGCACACAACTAGCACTGGTTAGCTTAAGCTTAATTGGAGATGGCCACAGTCTCCTTATGTTCGTCCTGTTCTCAATGTCTCCCAGCTTGAAATAAAGCTTCTTTGGCATTGAAGTCATGTTCCAGTGTGATTAATCCTTTGAATCCCACCTCACATCTGACTTAGAGCTTCCTCTGGCTGCCCCTGTGAAATTTCACCCAGCAGACATGCATACTCCCCAAACAGAGATGTTTTACTGTTTGGCGTCAGCCTGGCAGTGATCAGATGGGAGCTCTCGCTCAGAATCGCATCCTCTGGCAAACAAGACCTCCTCTCTGCTGGGGGAGGCGGATAGATCCGGGACACCACACCACGCTGTAAGTCGTGCCATCTTTCCTCCTCATTTTGACTCCGATCATTTAAAAAGTGCCATCGCACTAGGGAACGCTTTTATACAGTGTCCTTGTGACCTTTCCATTGCCAGGGAAAGGGGTACAGTGACAGGCCAACGAGCAGTCTCACAAGCTACAGAACCAAATCCTCTGGCTCACTGCCTTTGAGAAAGGTGCAAAGAAAATGCCTGGGCCCTGCAGTGCAATCTCCAAGTAGAGGGATGGAGATGCTAGCCATGGTGAAGAGGTGACTGTAACAGCAGGAGGGTGACTGCAAAGCCCCACAAGGTCCCTCTTCATCCCAATTTCCTACATGGCTTGACTTACATATCTATATTTTAATTAAAAAAAAACATTTTCCCCAACTGCTGTGTGGAAGCTGGACATGATGGTATTTCCCTAAACCAAAGCCTCTGAAACCAGGTGGAGAAACCTGATCAGCAGAAACAGAGTGCCTGCAGCCCCTGGGAAGTCACGGGCACCTCTGCAGCTCCGCAGTGGCCGTCTGGGTCCCGTCCTGCCTTTGGGCTGTTTGCAGAAGAGGTGTCCGACAGCTCCTCCCATACGGGAGACCCCCAAAGCCCTACTGCAGCCCTTGCAAGTCCAATGTCCCACAGCCAGTGGTGAAGTGATGGGCTACCTCCGCTCGCCTCTCCAGGGCAGAGTGGCGTGGGTCGGGGACAAGCCCTAGTGCACCAGCAAAGTAGTTCCTATTTCACCCCCCCAAGCCCCCCCAAAATAGTGTCAAGATGCAGGTAGGTGGCCGAGACGCCTTTAGGACTCAGCGTGGTGTACATGGCAATAAAACCAGTTTCCCACTGGTCAGGTGGCGCTTGCACCCAGTAATCCTCTCCTTCCCCAGAGGACCGCAAACACACTCAGGAACAATCTCTTCAGCAATGGCTGTGAGTGTTTTATTTCATATTTCCCTTGACAACACTGGCACTCTTTAACAGGAGATATCTTTTTACTTCTTGGAGACACTTTCAGTGTCTTTGGCTAGGAAGCAAAGTGGAGATAGGACATTGATTTGTTTTCCGCTTCCTCCTTGGATTTGTTTTCACTACTCTTAGGAAGAACTTGTCTGACCTTGGCGTTTTAATTTTGCTTATCTTTTTTGATCCCTTCTGTGTCTTTGACCCAAAATGCCTGGTTACAGAGTAACTAAACATTCAGGGTTGGGTTTGTTTTTTTTTTTTCCATCTGCAAAAGCAGAGTTCAAATGCAGCAAGAAAGCAAGATTTGTGAGCTTTTTTTTTTTTCATGAAACAATCAGATTGTTGCTTTCATTCTGCTGGAAAAATTTACGTCGAAATAAATCTTCAGTTAAAATTCACGTACACTGTGTCCAAGGCATAATACTAAATAATAGCTGTAATCTGTTTGAACTGTACAGTCGTATCAGAGCTGAGGATGAATTACTTGGGAGCAAGTATACTGGATTGAATTTAAGTCCACTTCATAAACTCACTGCAAATGAAACATTAATTACTTCATGCGCAAGTCTGGCAAAAACTCAGCACAGAGTTCCAGTATTTCCAGGAGCCTTAACTACTGCCAGAACCGAGAACCCGCTTCCAGGGTTTAAGTCCCCTGACGAGCAGCAGGTGAAGCTCCGCACACAGCACCAGTGTGCCGCTGACACGCTCAATGCCTCCCGTGCCACGATCCTATACCTGGAAATTAACACCGAGCAGCAGCCGGATGCTGGCTTCGAATTCCCAGCTTTCAGGCTGGCATTTGGGCCATCCAGACACTCACGGTACATCCCTGGCCTTTCTGAAGTGCTGGTGATAAATCCAGCAGTTCACCCAAGACCTCAGAGAGCTGGTATTCGCCGGCATGACACAGGACGTCTCCTTCCAGCCTGCCTTCCAGCAATTGCGCTATCTGCTTCTGGAAACCATGAGTATTTTTCAGCATCTGAGATATTACGTGGTCAAATTTTTTCAGCATCTGAGATAAGTGGTCAAATTACACACTGTGTGGAACACTGCTTCCTCTCTTTTGGGGCCTGATACCCGTTTGGTGCCTGTAATCGCTTAGTTACTGTGCAACGACTAATTGTTCCCTGTTTACCAGCTTCATACTATCTATGACATGACAGACTGCTCGCCTGCCCTTCTCCCCACATCTGCTTTCCAGGATGAAGTACACTGGATGCTTTAATCTCTTCTCAAGCAGAAGCCATTCCTTCATCCTCGCTACCCTCTTCTTTATCTTTTTAATTTTTACCATATCATTTCATCTGTGCACCCTGAGATGAGACGGCCGGAATTGAAAAGTGACTGAAGTGAGGATTTTCATCGGGCTCCCCAAGTAATAGAGAATTACATTTTCTGGAGCAATTGATTTTTATGTACTAATTCTCAGCTAGAAAATTACCTTGGTATTTGGTAGTGTATTTTCTCAGGCTGCAGAAATGTAAGCACCTCAGTTAGGATGGCCTCTTTTTTTTTTTTACCTATAATAGCACTTTCTCATTAGTTTTCCTTTGTCTGAGAGAACACCCTCATGATGGGCAAAACAGATGTGAAAAAGGGAACGAATACGCACAGCGTTGCTTAGCACGGCACAAAATTTCACCTTCCTTAGCGATCCTTCCCTCGTGTATCTGTCTGACATACATTCCGACATCCAATTTCCAAGTAATTTTCATGTTTTCACTGGCATATAGGAAATATTTTCAGATTCTCACATTCCACATTTTAGAAATTCCTAGTGTCAAAGACTGTAGGATATAGTGCGATTTAGATGCGTAGGGAATTTGTGTATGTAATTTACATTAAATGGAAAGCTACACAACTACACCATCTTCGCATGGGGGAAAAGAATGTTCTTAGTAGAGTGATAAAATATTTTCATTCTTATGTTATGGGAGAAGATAGTTCTTTAGTTATTCTGACCCCATAGTTTACAAGAAAACATTCTTTAAATTATAATCACTGTTAAAACAAAGCTGTCCACAGAGGCAGACACAGAAATCAGCTTTTCAAACGCTGCATCGGAGCCAGCAGAAAACCAGTGGCTGCGGTGTCAACACCCCCTTCTGCCCCGACGTTTTTCCGCCTTATTTTCGCAGGGAGGCAGGGCGGCCGATTTACGGTCATGAGGTCCGGGGTTACGGGTCCACCGCCACGGGAGACGCTCCCTCGGGCAGCACCGACGCTGTGGAGAGACAGAAGCCAGGGCTGGAGGCCGCGCTCGGGGTGCGCGGCCGAGACCGGGGCTGAGGCAGAGGGCTGGCTGCGCCCCCCGAGACCGCTCGCCCTTCCCTCGGCCCCGGGAAGCGCTACCCGCGGGGTAACGCATCGCCCTAGAGCGTAGCTCGGAGCGTTGCTCCGGGCCAGCCCTATCCCTCCCTCCCCGCCGCTCCGCACCAAGATGGCGCCGCCTCCCCTCAGCCCGAGGGACGGCCCCACGACACCCCGCGCCCC
>WAAD01009591.1:534780-557384 GCA_013389945.1 Fregata magnificens
GTTTCCCTTGGGGGGTGATTGGGATGGGGGGGGGGGGGGGGGGCCGGGGGGGGTCGGGGGGTGAAAGGAGGAAGCCAGGGGTGGTGAGGGGGTTGGGGGGTGGCAGGGTTGGAAGGCTGGGGACCAAGTAGGGGATAGGAGTTGGAGGGGCAGGTGCTGTGGAAGGGCAGAGGGGCACAGCGAGGGGTGGAGCTGACCCGGCCTTCGCCTCTCCCTTGCTCTGTCTGCATGAGGCCTTCAGTGCCTTGTCTACCTCAGGGACCCCAGCGAGCACTCGCTCGTGTCCAGGCTGGAGGTGGTGACCCTGCCCTCCCGCATGCGTGGGGACCTGCCTGTGAGGAGCTGTGCCCAGGAGCTCCAGCTGCCTGTGCACGAGTGGCCACACACGGGACCTGTGGGGCAGTTTGATGTGGGTGTGGTGGCATCATTCGGACGTCTCCTAAGCGAGGACCTTATTCTGCAGTTCCCATAGTAAGTGAGTTGACAGGACATCTACCACTGCTTCGTTAGCAAAGCCAGACTTTTTGAGTCAGCACCTGTGACTTGTAGCAGGCGAGGTCAGCTTCTTCCCTGGGTTCATCTGCTTACCCTGAACCCTACGTCTGTTGTGAGGTTCACTGTTCTTTAACGTGTTGATGTAGATCTACGCAAATGTTCAGCATAATGTGTTTACCTTTATTTCTCTCATCTCCCTTTCTGTGTTCACTGAGAAGCTGAAGGTTATATAGTGTGAATTTTCCTTTAAATGTATACTTAAACCAGTAACACTTCAGAAGGTCTGAGGAGTTAATTCTTGAGGTAGTTTCAGTGTAATGAATGTTGCACGCCCATTTACATGTGGGTTCAGCTTCAGGTACTGTTCCTATTCGAACTTTAAAATATTTCAATTCAGTGGCGTGCTGAATGTCCATCCCAGCTGTCTCCCACGATGGCGTGGTCCTGCACCAATAGTCCACACAGTGCTTCACGGTGATAAAGTGACTGGGGTGACAATTATGGAAATAAGACCAAAAAGGTATGTTAGATGTGCTTTCCAAAACAACTCACTTTTTCTGTTGCCTCTCAGGACTTTAAATCGTCACCACTTAAGTCATCGTTTAAATCATTTTATGTAATCACTATTTTTTTTTAAATGTCTGTGTTTAATATTAAAATTTGAAACACTTAGAAGCTTTCACCTGACCATATGAGATTTGCCACAAATACAGTGTTTACTGAGTGTGCAATCTGCACTCTAGACTCTAGCCCTGTTCTCTAATTCTTAGCGTTATTACAGGGAGCAGAGAGAGAACAGTTGCACAGCTAGATGGATAGGCTTGCTATGATGTGACAGAAAAGATCTGGTTTTCAGACTTCAGAGTCGCTTGTAACCTCCTGTAAGTGAGACAGAGGACAAGAAATTGCCTGTCTAGGGATGAGAGAGAGATTGTATGTTCTAGTTTCAGCATAAACTGACTTCAGAGGCTTGCGAAAACACATTATCGTAGTTATCTTTTCTTTCTTAGATGCTTGTCTGATTATAGATCTCAGGAAAGCGCGAAACAGATGTCTTCTGAATACTTCAGGTTGTTTCTTCTGAGATCTTATGCTTCTGAACTGTAAATTGTACATTCGTAACAACCTCGGCTTGCTGAGGTGAATCTTACTTGCTAAGATATATCTGATACTCTTTTCCCTGTGTTGTCTTGTGAACCAAACATTATTTGATAATGTGTGAAAAGTGAAGTTTTAGGGGAAAAAAAGGGTAATTAGTAACTGAGTTAATGTATTGACTGTAGACTTTTGAACTGCTAATTGAGTTTTAGTTTCTCCAGTAAGCTTGTATGTTTTCTGCTTTGTAGGTTTGATGTAGGTCCAATTATTAAGCAAGAAGAGTTTGCTGTTCCTCCCCGCTGTACTGCAAAGGAGCTGGAAGTGATGTTATCAAAGATGGGTGCAAACATGGTAAAATCATGCAAGCTAGTGTCACTTCTGATTAGTACCTTGCTTTTAACGTGTGTAAACAGAGGGTTTTTTTAATCTTGTTCTGAGTTGACTGCAACTGATAAGGGGAGGGTGATCTGAAACTTAGTGTTTGTGAGCACTTTGCCTTGCTGAGAGGAAAGCTGAGCGGTATGTGATAAGCTGTCAGTGTTGGTCCTGTGCATTGCCGTTCTGTTTCTATTCAGTGAGGAACTCAAGTGCTTTGTATGGAAACAGTGCAGTTGCTTCTTTCATTGAAGTGAATATCTGCTTTTTCATCTTAATAATCAGCTTTCGTCCTGTTCTAGCATTAATATCAGAGAGGAGATCATCCATAAAAGAATACATGGGTTTTTTAAATTGTAATTCAGTGGGAAGGGTGCCTTTAGCTTGATTGTGTGTATGATACAAGTCTTTTGAGTATAGTAACCCAATTTTCTAAAAGCTCACAAGAAAGTTTCACTGATGAAAAATTAAATACTGTATTTGTATGTCTTGGATTTACTGTTACTGTGAAGAAACATACTCTACTTGGCTTTGTTAATACTCTGTACAAAATTTAATTTTTCAGCTGATATCAGTTTTGAAAAACTTGCCTGAAAGTTTAAAAAATAAAAAAGAGCAACCAAAAGAAGGCGTAACATTTGGTAGGTACATATTTAATGCACGTTGTTCATTTTTTCTTTTATCAGTTGTAAAACTAATTTTCTTCCTACTGTGCTGGGTTATATTTTTTTTAGATACCTTTATCAATATGTCTCTTCACTGTCTTCTCTGGCTTAAAAAAGTCGTACAGAGGGGAAAAATGCTTCAGAATTCTTCAGACTTACTACATAAATGTTTTTTTCCAGTTGCCAGTACAATATCAAAATCACTAGCAAAGTCACAAGATCTGTGCCAGTTTGTTACTCTTTGTGATTGTAATGCTAACAAAAATGTTACAGCTGTGCTTGTAAATATATGTTATCAGTTTTCAGTGCAAGGGATAAATAAGAGGACAGCTGAGAATAAAATATAAATAAGCCAATTTGAGGTTTCCACAAAATCTTTTCTCCAGTTGTTGTCTAAGGTACATATGGTTAGATGGTAAACCTGCCATTGGTCAGGATAAAATCTGTTTTAAAATAGTTTAAAATCAGATAAAATAGTACAGCGATTTGTTTGCAAAACAAGATACGAACTCCTTTAATTTCTCTTTTTCCCCCCCCCAGCTCCTAAAATAACTGTAGCTAAGAGTTGTATAAAATGGGAAGAGCACACGGCTGCACAAATAATTCAACTGCATCGTGCAATAGGAAGTATGGTAAAACAGTGGACTTTTTTAACCCTTTTCTGTCCTGTAGCATGTCTGAGTTTGGTGTAGATATTTTAACTAATGACTAAAACTCAAGTTTAGTTATTTTAGCCTCTAAAACCTAGCATGTGTTTTAAAATCCCAGCATAGTTTAGTGTTAGAGATGGAATTAGAGCAGAGAAGAATTTTCTTGAATTTGATCCCAAGTGTGAAATCAGCTCAATAGTTTTGTTTCGTTTCCTTAGCTCTGAGATTTCCACTGATGCATTTGAGAGGGTTTCAGAACACTGTATTGACATCTTTGCATGACAGTAAACAGCGCAACTGAACAGCTACTATAGCTAGTTACTTAACTCATTACTGCATATGCTAATGGTTTGCTTGTCAATGAGATGAAGAAGAACAAGGAAAACTAGATATAGTAAAGAAAGTCTCCTATCTAGACATATACCTAAATTTTTGCCCTAATGTTATTATCACAGGTATCTTGCATAAGAAAAAAACCTAGATGATTGCCTGGAAATCGTGAAAATATTCTCTGCTTCTGTTTCCAGTTTCCTTTACAGGCGCTCTGGAAGGGTAGTACTGTTAAACTTCTGGATTTTGTGGAAGTGGATAATATCCCTGGTTTTGCTGGTATTTGCTTTTAAATTAATCTGTTAAGTTAAATTTTCCTGTCTTTTCAAACATTGACTTGAAGATAGTAACGAATCGTAGTAAACAATAGCTTTAAGTACTGCTTTCTGAAACTCCAGTAGAACTAAGTCAGTCTCGTATATACTCAGAGTGCAATAAGTTTCTGTGCCCAAAGATGAGCATAAGAGAGATTTTAAGGGCATTCCTGCTTTGTGATGATGTTGAGCGAGCAGCAAGCATAGTCCTGTGAATCCTGAGACTGGAGGATTTTAATCCTCTCATTAGTTAGGAGATCCTCTTCTAATGCCATTGTCTGGGGATCTCTCGCGAGGAAAGCTGCCCCTGTGTACTATCGCTTAAACCATTTTCTGTGGTAGCCTGTGAGTCTGAGAGCCTTGTGGGCCAAGTGGTGTGCCAAAGCACACAGGGCTTAATGGCTGTTTGTGGAGGAGATAGGGAGCAATGCCAGAGAGTGACTATTCTGATTCTATCCTGCTGATTTGCATATAATAAAACACAGAATACAATAAAATATTTTTGAGCAAAATAGTGACTCAAGATGATTATCATGCTTCAAAGAGACATAAGTGTTTCAAACTCTTTTTTTTTTTTTGTACTTTTTGGTGTAAAAATGCAAAACAGTCTTGCTTTGCTTTTAGATCAAATATTAAATGACTGTGGAGCTGTTCCTGGTTCACTACTATACCATAAAGTGTCCCAGACACTGATAGCTCGTTGCAAGGTAGGTTTTTCCCGTTTGTTTTATATTCACTGCCCTAAGGTTTTTAGTATTTGTGTGTTACGTAATTTTTGTCTCAATTGTCCATCGTTATTCACTGAACTAGTTTAGATTAGCATCAGTCTTTTTATTTGGTACCTTGAAGAACTTTTATTTTGCACTAGCAGGCTTTTCACTTGCAAGCGAGAATTTGACTTGTAAACATGATGACATGAAAAAAAAATGTGTTCTGTAAGCCAACCTGGTGACAGCTAAAGATCATAATTTTAAAACATGGAAGAAGCTTACTGCCAATTTTTTATTTTTATTTTTAGGAAGGCTGGGTTGGAATTAAGACAGTTGTATTAAAGAAGAAGCTTACAGCAGTTGACTTCTACAACGGATATATGCACTCTTGGTTCCAGCAGAATTCAAGAACAGTTCATCAGGAATGCAGATTTCAAACACTCAAACTTAGCCCAACAAAAAAGCCTCTGAAAGAGAGGGAAATATTGGCACAGGATGTAAAACAATAGATGTATTTTAAAATGTGGAAGAAGATGTCTGTAAGTTCATAGTAACATAAAATGTTTCAGTGCCCACCTATAACATTCAGCTTAGTTAAGGGCTTTCCTCCCCAAGTGTTTGATCTTACTGTCATCTGCATGTTTTCATCGTGGATTCCTGATGATACTCATTTCTCCCCATCAAGCAAGAGAATCTCTGTGAATGCTGAAGATAGTGAATAAATTCCTGTTTCCACCGTTGGGTAATAAATTTATTTTTATACAGTGTTTTCAATTTATTTTTGAGGACTTTTGGTATCATTTTCTTCAAGCACAAGTTTTGCACAGCTACTTTAATGTGGAAATTTTAAAAAACTGTGCTTCTCTGTAATTCGTATGTGGTTTCACAAAAGCAAGATTCTAAGGGCAGAAGCCTGTTTCCTTTCCAAATAATTTATGTCAAATATCTTCTCATCTTTGATAGGATGTCTAGCAAAAGAGTATCCATGCAGTGTTTTTCTTACAGCTTTGCAATACTTATCCATGGAATATTTTCTGGTGAAATTAATGGATGGGATTTTTCTAGGATATCTGCTCTACCTCGGAGTTTAATGCTCCCCGAGACTCTTAGATTGTCTAGTTTGATTTTCTTGCAGACCTTTAAACTACCTGTGTATCTCCGCGTTTTGATGAATAACTTAAGCCTTAGCTGGGAGCTATCAGGAGAATCTTTTCCTGCCTGTGATAGTTTTCTTAAGAGTCAACTACTCTTAACACAAAACCATCCCTTCCTTCTGACTGGAATTTGATGCAGCGTCTTGATATAATACCATACCTGGAGCTGTGTGCAGTTGGTCATGTGCCTTTTTTGGGGTTGTTTGCTAGGTGGGGTTTTCTGGGCAGTTGATGTTCTGTGTGACCAACCTTTCCTTTTTTGTTTTCTATTCTTGGTTATTTATATCTTTTCTTTTCCCAACAATAATGTTACCTGACAAGCAACATTGTGGTGCTTGATGAATATACTGAATAATTTCAAGCTTTGTGTTGATCTTGCAGAATTCTTCCATATTGCACTACTAGATATTTCAATTAATTGGATAAAGAACTGGCTAATGTGCTTTATCAATATTACATATTGTTGACCCCTTTAGTTATAATATCAGGTAGTACTACAAGTTGAATCTACATCAGAGCTCAGCTGGATCTGCATTTAAATCATTCCTATTCTTAATCCCTCTGAACAACTTTGCAATTGACTCTAAGGAGGGGGGAAAATCTTGTCACGTGAAATGTTACAACCATTCTTGATTCATGGGAAGTTAAATGAAATTTTATCTTTTTTTTTTTCCCCTTAATCCAACAGTCCTTGCCAACTGCTTAATTACTTGTGTCTTCCTGCATATTCTCGTTGTACAGTCTTAGTCCACTATGCTGGAATTCAGTTTCAATAAGTCTCAGATTTAGAAAGGGAATAAATGGAATATTCCTATTTTATTCTAATCTGAGATCTCATCCACTTCTCTTGGGACCATCATATTTATTTGGGCCTGTTGACTTTGAAAATGCTGTAAATAGTAGGTAGTATTTAATGTCATCCATGAATGCCATTGGCCAGCTGATTGTTTTTAGTCACCTGCAAGTGATGTGAGCAGATCATTTTGTTTCCTTTTAAATTCAGAAAAGAAAAATTTACTGTGTATACTTGCTTTTCAATACAAATGACTTGTTTTAATCTCATTGATCCTGTTTCTAATCTATAAACTTGTCATTCACCTTGTTCAGTAGATATATTTCTTTGGTATCTTCAGCTTTTCTGATCAATTTCTTACCTTTCCTATTTAGTCATATTGATTATCATCTCTTCATTCTCCTTTTTTGTTAATTGTTAATTAATTGTTGTTAATCTAATCCAAGTTTTACCTCAACTTGCCTTTGGTTAATGGCATGTATAAGAAGGAGCATTTAATGTGAAGAACCCCAAAACTGATGGCTTTTTTACTTTCTTGTCTTAGAATTAACGTAGCACTGTGAGGGTAACAGCAAAACAAAGACCAGCCAGATTGTAGGAGCTGCTCTAGTGTTATTTGCTCAATTTATTCTTGCTTTTTCTGAATATTACTGAAGTAAAAGCAGAGCCACTGGAGCTATTCAGACTTGGGGAGGCACTGTTGTGTTAGCTTCATATTTACAGCATTATCACTGAAATTTTGGAAGCCTCAAAAGGAAAAGGAATAAAAAAGTTGCAGGAGTTGTGTAGGGTTGGTGTTACAATGGTTGTGTTTTGCTCATGCTCATCCTCTTCCACGTGTCCTTTTGGCTCTTCAGACCTTTCAATGCATTCATGTCTTTTCAAGCACTCATGTCTGGGACTTAAAGCCCAAGTCAGGTGTTCAATGCATGAGACATATGAAAGTGACAGGAGCTTGATATGATTGAGTGTGACTCACTGAATGAAAGAAAGCAAAAAAAATCTAGAAAAATGTGTTATATAATATGGATTAAAATGTTTCTGAAGAAGCATCTGTTGAAGCAGATGCTGCAGTATTTTTCTTTCATTGCCATTGGTCCAACAATTAATCTGCCTCGGACAGGTTTTCCAGATCTCCAGGAAACCCAAGCCTGTGAATCAGAGTCAAAAGCTGGAAACAACAGTAAGGTGGAAGTCAGGCTCCTGTGGATAATTCCTCTTGTCTTTGACCGCCGACTCAAGGGTGCCATTTGTGTTGCAGAAACTATAAACCCAGCAAGTTTGTTTCTAAGCAAATGATATATTTTAGTGCTTTGCTCCCTCCTACCTACTACTTGCAAGTAAAGGTTGTGAAGTCATTTTGATTTTACTCTGTTCAGTCTATGAAAGGTTAGTTATCACCTTGTGCCAATAGGAGGGATGGTGGGTGGGGTTTGGGGTTTTCTGGCATTTGTTACATCACTGGTCTCAGCTGTATGGCTGCTTGTCTTGTGTCTTCCCAGCTGGAGCTTCTGGGAATCAGTTATTTTTAAAGAACACTCATAGGCATCATTGGAATTCAAATATTCAATGCTTGCTGAGGATAAGAGAGCATCTCTAAAGCATTTTCTCCGTAGACAGTGAGGGTTTTTGACACTAATCAGCTGTATGGTATGAGTCTGGCCTCAGGCATTGATTGTATAAGAAGTCAAATTAGCAGAGAAATGAGTATAAAAAAAACCCACCCAAAACCCCACCACCACAGTCTATAGACAATTTTAAGCACAAATGATAAAGAATTTTGGACTTACGAGAAGTGAAGTATTTTCACTACCTGTTTGCACGGGTGGACCCAACTCTTCTGATGTACCAGGTCCCCAGGCACTGGAAAGTGAATTGTGGTTCATTATGACCTGAGCAAAATGAATGGTGAGATGTGACGCCCACAGAAACAATACAGTATCAAAAGTTCAGGCAATTTAGGGTTAAAAGTCTTTTAGACGACCAAACTGTTAAATCAACTGCTTTGTTCCTAGGAATGACTCTTCAGGAAAATTGCTTGCAAGTTCTTTAACTCCTTTGCTTTTTAGAATCTGCTGTGGCTTCATAAAGTTGATAGCAAAGGAGAACTATGTTTCTGTCCTTTGCATCTCCAAAATGACATGGAGCAAAGCAATGTTATTGCTGGGTGGCATTAATGCTGCTAGTTGGAATATGAACTTTCAGCCAGCAGTGTCTGTATTAGATGTTAGCATCTGAGACAACCTGTAGGGCAATTTGTACATCTCTCGCTGACAATTTTAGATTGCGCCTTGTGTGAGATCTATTGCTATTAGTCATTGCTGGCAGGCGGTAATTTCAGTTCTAACTAAAGCATAAAGCAACAGCAAAGAGTTTCCCTGTGTCTGGGGGAGTTTGAGGTGGCGTGTGCTCAGAAACCCGGTAGATGGTGCTCGCTGTGTATCTTTTAGGGGAAAACCAAGGTCAGCTGGACAGGAGATCATGAAAATCTGGTACAGAATGTCTTCGGTTAGTTGTTTAATATCTAGATAATGTCTAAACCATATTGTAGCCAGGATACCTATACTTGTAACAATCTTTTGATCTGTGCAGAGTTTGCTTTAAGGCTTCTCAGAATTGCTTTCTATGTAAGAGGTTATCAAAGGTTAGGTAGTTCTTTGTTGCTTAACAGTTAATGTCCTAGCTCTGAATAGGCATAACTTTACCCCAGTTGTTTTATGGAGGAAAAGAGGGCAAGATTAATTTATTTTTTATGGATGAAATCTTTGGCGTGCTATTTTTGACATGGTAGAGAAGCTTTAAAGGGAATTGGTGTTCCCCAGGCAGCTGTTAGCCAAAATGTCTCTTTGGAAACTTTGCTTTCACCTAGCTCTGTAGGGGTTTAACTCGGTAAGTAATGAAAATCTGATTATTTTTGCAGAACAGACAAAACAAAAATGGGGCATTCACTGATGAGGTGTGGAATAGCATGTCAGGGTTGACTCTGGAACATAGACATGGTGATTCAATCCCCAGTACCACTGCTGAGGTCAAGTACAGCCACCCTAGCAACTGGAAAGTGATACTAGCAAAATAAAACAGCTGTCCTCCTCTTGGACGAGAGGTGGAAAGTAGCAGAGGTATTCATAGACCCAGCATCTGCTGTGGCTCAGTTTGTGATCACTGAAGCCAAATTACTGGTAGAACTGCAAAAAGTTTGGGCACCAGAAGGGGTCTGGTGTTGGATAGGGATGATTTCATCTTGGATTTCAAATAAATGTTAGAGGGAGTGATATTTCCTAGGATGCTGGTGACTTGCAGTTAGATGCATCTGTTTCATGATCTGAAACCTTACTACTCCCTCTGCTTCCTAGGAAACCACTTTATTCCTGTTTTCTGCTGAATAAATTACAAATAAACAAAAAGTGTGACTAATCACAGGAGTACTTGAGTCTTTCTAAACAGTTGATTGCAAAATCACTGATAATTTGAAGGTTGAGACTAGACAAGAATTTCTCTCCTTTTGTTTATCCTAACTGCTGACAGTCTGACAGCTTCTGGGAAGCAATATTTTCCCTTTCTTAAAAACAAGAGGAGGGATAGGTCACCAGATCTGTCCGAGGGTTGGAAACTAAGTGACCTTAATGGAAGATGCTTTGCCATTAGCCGCAAACCTGCCGACGTTTAGGAGCCAGGTCTCCTGCTTCAGCCTGTTTGTCAAGGTTGGTGGTCCGAAGGCTAAGGCCGAGGGAGGAGCCGAGTCACAGCCTTCCTGCATTCCTCCAGCTGATGCTCTCCTTTGATGTGCAGGAGAGTGGGTTAGGTTACAGGTTGCAGAAAGGACATTGCCGTACACTGACCAGAAACACAAGCCGGAGAAGTCAGAACTGACATTGAACTATAGCATAAAACTTGTGCGAGTGGTGGATGCCAGGTCCTGCTGTAGCTTTTCTCCTTTCTTAATGTATTTGGCATGGTGGCTCATCAGTAATGACCAAGTGTTAGCAGAGTGGTGGTTGTTGGGCCAAGGTTGTTTTCTGTTGGTAGTGCTTAAGCACCTGTGTTTGAAACCTCTCTGTCTTGCTCTGTAGCCAATGTACTCTGCCAGCAGCCTCCTCTGAGAGCTCAGGGACTGAGTGCAGAGATTAGTTTGTTCCTCCAAGTTGGAGTTAAGCTGCAGTGGGGGACAGGTTGGGGAAACTTGGAGAGCTTCTTGCCGTTTCAGGCTGTAGGGCTGTGACCATTTTATTCCTGTTAAACAGACATTTCTCCCCAGAAGGAAAAGCCCTGTACTCTGCTGTGTTTTGGCTCTGGCAAGCCCACATGCAGCACAGGGACGAGATCCCAAGCCTGCTTTCATCCATGTATCTCCTGGGTTGGTCTGTAGAAGTCAGTTGTGATACTTCACGCTCAAAGTGAGGAAACTAAGTTCGGGATTTGGGTGTCTGTCTGCAAAGGAGGAGGGGAGCAGAGGGAAGAGACAGTTCTCTGCGAGACTGCAGCGCAAGCCAAGAGCTCTGTGGGAAGGTCCGAGCTAATGCTCCCCACTGGCTGCCTTGGCCCCAGCTCACGCCAAGCCCTTGCAGCAGACTAGACACAAAAGAAAACACACAGAGTCTAAATTCATTGGTATGAAGAGGATGTGCCAGAGTATTCCACAGCTCTTCCTTTTCTGCTTCTCTTTGATAACTGCCAATTTGCATTAAAACATGTATTATTAAGGGGGTTTTTTGCCTTTTTAAGCATAATTCAGGCTGCATAGGCACTCGGTCCTGCACAGCTCTGTGTTTAATGCCTGGGATGCCCCGTGTCAGACCTGAGAACCTGTTCTGAAGCTTGCTAAAGGCTGTTGAAAGATTCCCTACGCCCTTAATGGGCTGTAGGTAAGACAACATAGACCTCGAACTGGCTTCATACCCATAGGAGGGGATCAGGCAAGAGAGGAAAATCCACGCTTGAGCATGTGTTTGAATTCCAGTTTTCACCCAGTAGCATTGCCCACCTTTTTCTGATCTCTCGGTGGAAATTTCAGCATCGGAGGCTTGTTCCTTGCCTGCACCCCAAAAATTTATTGCCAGTGGTGTGTTTGGATGTAAACACAGGATGTCTTCTGTGCCGGTGAGGTCCTTGATTCCGTGCTAAAAGTAGTGAGGGTTTGATAGGGCAACTTGATAGGTCACTTGGAGATGGATCACTGTCTGTTTGACCCCTTCTGTGGCCATCTGTACCTTCAGCTAAGAGCAGCTTCTTGCCCAGCAGCATCCTGCTCGCTGCTGCTGAATGTGGAGGGAAGCCTGTCTCCTCCCTGCCTCTGCACCTTGCAGCCTTGCTTTGCATTGCCTGGTTTCCTATCATCCTTAAAGCATGGGTTCCCAGCCCTCTTTTCCCCCCATCTTATCCCACTCTGGGAGCCCTGCTGCTGTCTCCTTAGTTCATCCCTTACCCTGACCTGCTGCTCTGCTTCTTCCAACACTGTTGCTGCCTCTCCTGTGTCTTGAGCTGGGGACAGATTCCCTGACTGCAGCACACCATGGCCAAGCCCTGGACCTGAGGGAGCACCAGCTACCCACCAAACCCCTCGCCCATACCCAGGAACAGTCTCACATTGATAAAGCTGTGACCTGTTTGTGAACAGAGAGGTGAAATCTTGCGGGTTATTTGGTCAGCTCTACATGTGGTTCACTTGGGCGTGTGAAACACAAAAGCAACACAGCATTGTCGAAGTTACAAAATTACTTTTTTTATTAACCTACCCTATCATAGAGCATGGATTTTCTTGACAAATAATGCAAGAGGCAAGAGAAAACTGTAGTTGTATACATGTGGAGCCTACAAATCCACATGGCTTCTCCATGCTATCGAGCATGTGAGTTTAGAAATGCAGCTGCCGGTAGTTTAGCTTGAATGCAGTCATTCTAGAACAAGCTAGAAATAAATAAAATACTTACATTTCAAGTACAAAACCTTGCCGTTGAATTCAGTATGAGGAAATCAGTTTATTCCTTTTCATGTTACCAACTACTGTGCAGGTACTTGGGCTGGCAAAGTCTGCAGATGCAGAACAGAACAATGTTTTGTGTACATGACTTAATTGAATTATGTGTTTAGTCTTCCCTGTAGGCTATCATGTGAAGCTGTTTAATGTCAGGCAGAAAGAAGATTTTTATGGATGCATTTAATAAGGCACGACTGCTACTAGCCCCCAGTTTTTGCCTTATGTCTTTCCTTTCTGGTGGGAAAAAAAAAAAGTGCACCTTAATTATGTCTCAAAAATAATGACACCTACCAGCTCTGAATTAGGTTATTAGCAGGTAGATGTTACTTTCAAATCGTATTTAATCAAGTGCGAGCAACTTTACCAAGGCTCCTATACAGCTCTAGTAGGTGGGAGAACGTTGACCTCTGATTGGGATCCTGCCTTGGGTGGTTCGGCGGCTTGCCGGCTGCCTTCGGTATGCGGGGCTCTCCCCTGGCAGAATCAGTATGGACTGCTGGCCCGAGTTCCTCTGAGACTGGAAGATGCTTTGCTCTGCTGCGCTCCTCTCCGAACAGGTGAAAGTCAACCCAACGCCGATGTTGCTCTTCATAGTTCTGGAGGTGCCATCGGATGTGCCATCGAAACACCTGCCCAGGGCGATTTCCTTGGCGATCCTCGGGTCTTGGTCAGTGACAGTGTAGATGCCATAGTTGTGTCCCAGCGGGTCGAGAGGAGCCAGCATTGTGTACTCGCTGGAGTCGTTGTTTGTAGCCATGGGGAGGTGGTTCACCAGGTACTCGTGGAGCATGCTGTTGACGCTCTCTCGGCGGCAGCTGCCTTGCGGGACCACTTTCACGAGCGTGCGGTCCACGCGGTCTTGGTCGAAGAGCATGCCGCTGCACTTGAACTCCAGGCAGGCTGCGGACACATTCGGCTGCTCGGAGTCGCGAATGCTGCGGACATCCCTGATGCCGTAGAGCTTGCCAATGGTACGTGGGTGTGTCCCACCCATGTTACGAGACCTTACGTTCACTTCTTGGGGTCCGTTTATTTTTACTTTAATGTAGCAGGCCCTAAATTCCATGGGCTTGGGCCACCATGCCAGGTAGTCATCGGTCCAACTCATGAGGTCATCTTCACTGAAGGGAACAGTGTTGTAGTCGTACCGGTCTCCCTCTATCCTGTAAAACCTGAAGTGAGCAGCGTTGTGTGGAGCTTCCTCGCATTCTCTTAGGTTTTCGTAGGCATAAATAGGGCCATTGTTCTCTTCTGGGGAATTAGGGCTTGGCTTGGCCATGTTAATGCTGAATGCTGTTTTCTTTGTGCTAGAGTCATCATGGTCTGTTCTCCTGTAGTTGAGCTTGTTGAGGTACGGCTGTGGGACCCCAATAGCGTTAGGGTTGAGTTTGGGAGCAGAGGACACAGCTTCGAGCTCTTCGCCCCCCATGCTTGCCAAGATATAAGCTGCGTAGGCCTCGGGGTTTTGCTCGTCACAGAAGGCGGGCACGCAGGCGCCGTTGGGACCAGTGACCACGCTATCGAAACGGCCCCATGCTCTGGGGTTGGAGGAGAACCCTGGTTGTGGCTCCGTGTTTATAACAGAAATCACAACCCCTTGGATCTGCTCGCTTTGCAGAAATCTCTCGCTTCTGTACGCCCGGACTTTCACGTAGCACCGTCTGCTCTCTGGGACGTCCAGGTTAAAAAGCCGTCTTTCTTTGATCTCCATATTCCCAACCAAAAAAGTTCTCTCCTCCCTTTTGCGCCGTCTGCTTTTCTCAAGGTTGAAGTCCCCTTCTTCCTCCCATAATCCTGTCTCCGGGTTCAGCGACCAAAGCTTCATCTCTTGCAGGTGCTCTGGCATCTTGACTTGAGCAGCATCCAAATGAACTTTCACCTCCTCTGCATTAAGAGACTCGGTACCCTGTTCATCAGTGAAGTCCACAGAAAACATGCCGTATGTACGGAGTGGGAATATATCTCCTTCCTCGTCTACAAAGTTCAGGTCGCTTTGTGTCACACTGGCAGTTGAGATGTTTCTTGGGTCCAGAAATGTCACACTGGCTTTCACTTTGCCTCTGTAGGCTTCTCCATTTTTTCTATAAAATGCGTCAGGAGGGATTTCTAATTCGGCGATTGGATCATCTTCTTCCATTTCTCCCAAGGAAATCACATTGGTTTCTGTGGATTCCAGAGTAACAGGGGCTTTCTTTCTTAGTAGCTTGATCTCATGAAACACAGCACCTCCGTTTTCCTTGAAGGGCAGAACTTTTGTTGTGTTCACGAACTTCTGCAGCCGATCGACAAAAGTTAGAACCAGTCTCTCCGTGTCTGCGGGGATGTGGATGGAGAAGGTTCCCTTGTAGCCAGTCATACTCACTCTCTTGTTCCCCATGTAGATGTGGCCAAACCTCAGTGGCTCACCGTTATCTGCCGCTGTGGCTCTGCCTCGAACCGTTATTTTGGTCTCGGTGCATTTTTTGCAGCCACATTCTACGACAACTTTAGTGGGGAGTGTGTACCCATCGCAGGAGATGTCTCTGGTTTCCATCTTGGACACCCCACAGCAGTAGGCGATGTTGTCCTTACACCGGAGTCCCTTATCCAGCTTCCCAGCGCAGGTCTTTGCTGGGCACTTGCCCACATCGTAGTAGAAGGAGTTGGTTGCTTTTTGGAAGCAGTCATGTGGAAGTCGGATGAGGTGGCTTTGGGGTTGGGAGTTGCAGGCTGCCTCTTGTCTTCCTGTTGAATAGGATTTCTTAATGAGCAGCATGAAATAATTGTACAGTCATCGCTATGTGGTCTAAAACCCTCAGAGCTAAACATTGCTTCCAATAACAGTGAGGGTTTTGCAGCCATAAAACAGATGTTTTGGAGGATTTTGGCTAGCTGAATTCATCTGGTCTCCATTTCAGTGAAGCAGGTGCTCAGCTTTAACTTCAGGTACCTGATTAAGAGCAGTGCTGTTTACAGGAGCATCCCAGCTCCTGAATATCCACTGCTGCCATCCAACCCAGCCTCAGCTAGCTGTTCTGCAGCTGCCTGGCTTTTTGGCTATGGACAGACCAAAACGTGTCCCAGGGTTTTTAAAAAAAAAAAAAAAAAAAAAAAAAAAAACCCAAACAGAAATATTCACACGCCAGGCAGCAAGTACAGTGAGAAATCTGCTGAAACCAGCAGACTGAGCTTGGCAGGTCACCTGCAATCCAGAGCTCCAGTTTGTAGAGAGCATCTGGTTCATAACCAGCTCACGCAAGCTTATCTGCTAACGGATGCATGAAATAAACCCCAAATATTTTTCCTGTGACTTTTCTTTCCCACATGTATCACAATTTCTGGTTTCTGCACTCCGCCGCCTCCCCAGCTGCTTGGAGAGCATCATGCACGTTTTCTCTTACCTATGACAGCAAGCTTGGCAGATTGGGACTTCGCTGACCCCCCAGCGCTGCTGGCCTTGCAGAAATACTCTCCTGAGTGGTCTCTGTTCAAGTTCTTCAGAATCAGGTTGTTTTTATATTTGTATAAGGAGGGATCCAGCAGTGAGCCGTTGTGGTACCTGCCAGGAACAGGCAGGTAGTTAAGGGGACAGAAACTGATCGCCTGGCCGGAGCAGAGCAGTGGCCTAATCCTGCATCCTGCCGTGTGGGCTTTGCCAGATCTCTTGCCTCAGTTTCCCCATTTGTAGTCTGACTGGGTGACATCACCTAAAAGTTACTTCCCTTCCCCTGGCTGTACTGAGATGTGGCTGCTGGGCGGCTGGCAGGCAGGCAGAGCTGCCAGTTGTGCCTGCTGAGATTTTGCAAACTCTTATTTGTATTTTTTTCCAGTAAGTCCCTCTGCAGATGACATTACTGCACCTGCAAGAAACGCCAGCTCTGCACATCTCGGGGAAACCATCATTTCCAGCAGTCAGTTCTCGGTGTATTTAGCTGTTTTGTAGCTAAAAAACCACCTTTATGGACATGATAAGGAGATAAAAATTGAATCTGTGGGACGGGTAAGACTTTTGTCCTATCAAACTCAAGGTCCTTACCAGAGGTAGCGGTCGGGGGCCGGGCTCCCGAGGGCATCGCAGCAGAGCGACACGCTCTGTCCCACTCTCCTCGCTTTGTCCTCGGGGCTCCTGAAAATGTAGGGTTTGCCTGCAGGAGGAGGAGAAGGCCATCTTGTTACTCTTCCCCTCCTAAAAATCACAGTTTATTTCCAATTACCACATAAAGCCTCCTGCATTCCCTCCCTCTTCGGGGCTACCTGATCGTTGCAGCTGCACTTGGATCGCCAGGTTTCTTCTGTTGCTCTTAGGCACGGTGACAGTCGCTGTTGCATATTTAGCCTTCTTTATTTTAAGGGTGTTTTTGCCATCGGGGCAGACTCCTGGGATCCTAAACATGCCCTTGTTATCGGCTGTTGTCAACAGCTTGAGTTTCTTGGCTTGCAGGTAGACCCGGGCGTCGGCAGCGGGCGACCCGTCCTCAAGAGAGACCTTCCCATGCAGGGTCGCATCCTCGCACATGCAAGCGTCGCAGTCGGCATTGACACGGCCCATGGGGCAGGTGATGTTGCAGGCTGGAGGAGAGGTACGTGGATCAGAAAGCAGCCCCAAGTCCCCGTAATGCTCATGGCATGGTCTCGCATCTGCTTTTAATTTAGATGCAATAAGGCAGATACTGCATAAGGAATAAATTGTATCCAAAACATATTTTCACTGATTATCAACAGCTGTGCATTAGAAACACAGGGACGATGTCATTTTGAACCTGACAATTAGTAGAAAGCAGCCACGTGGATATAATTACAGCGAGGAACTGTTATTTACCTTCCCCAAAGGGCTGAATTTCAGGGAAATTTGAATCCAGATCAGCATGTGAGCTATTAGCTCAACCCCAACAAAATTACAAATCCAAATGCCTTAAACTTTGTAGGTTTCTGTTACCAACTCATGCCCAAAAGTCATGACTTTGGTCTATCTTAAAAGCTGTCTCGCCTTATTCAATGATATCCTGGCTTGGGCAAGACATAGGTTAATTGCCAAATGAGCATTATCTGGTGGATTTAACGAATGGTCTCCCAAATAGTGATTCTGAAACGTTTTGATTACCTATAGTGAAGTGATTATTCCTAAATAATAATCTCTGTTTCTTCCCAATGCAAGGGCTCAGGTCATTCCTTTTACAACCACAGAGCACCCCTGTACAGCAGCTACCTGATAATTTTTTTATAGCTGGAAATAAATGGAAGAAATTAGGGAAAACCTGAAACAACTTTCCTGGAGAAAACATGGACTATTTTCAGGGTGACTTGTTTAAAAGGGGATTATAAGAATAATATAATTAATTACAAGCCCCTTTAGCAGGGGCTGTGGCAATTCAATATTCCCAACTCTTCTCCTTCCTGGAGATTGCAAGGAGGCAGCTGCCTGCCATCTCTGACCTCACCTTGAGAGCTGCTGTTACAACACGATTAACGAGATTTTTCCTATAGCCCCAGGATCTTTACGGGTCCCTGATGACTCCCCATACCTGGATCCCCCCCTCATCTTGTTATTTGGCTATAAACTCCCCGTGCTCTGCTCCCTTAGTACTCTCCAGCCCTGCTCTGGAAGGCACTGGCGTCATGAAATTCTGGCAAGGGAGAGGAAGATGGTAAACCGGCAGCGACGGGAGTACAACACCTACGTAGTGGTGAGATCAGGACATCATCCCCTGCCCGTAAGTGAGGTTATAGGAGCACCTGAGCAAACATGTCCAATGCAGAGCCGCCCTTCCTCGGTTGCTTCATTACAGTGCACGCCCCAGAGGCGCTCAGCTAGGCAGGATCTGGTACGCTTCTGCACACCGGTTTGGCCACACTTTCCTGAGCACTCGCTCCATTTCGACCATGGAGACAAAAACCGTTTTGAATCTTGCACTGGTGGACCTTGAATAAGATCAGTGGTGTGTTACTGAGACGCACATTACATGTATGGCTGCGTGAAAACGGGCAGTTAGTTTCTGTATAGCTGCTCCTATAAAGCTGCTTCTATATAGCTCAGACTATGCATTTGGATATTACGTACCACATGGATTACACAAACTCAAAGCATGTTCAGGGAGCTGGGAAATAAAGCACGAGGAGGCGCCTGAATGCTGCTGACTTAATTCCCTACAGGCTACCGAATTCAGGTTGATTAAGATAAACTCAAGGGGAGCAAAGTGCACGCAGCTCATGCTTAGTGTTGAATAACTTTGGCTTAAAGGAAATCAAACACACATTGTCATTTAAATGCTGTCTGAGGGGCAACACTCGCCTGTGTTTCAAATGTGGTTAAATAAAAAAAAAAAAAAAAAAGAGGGTAAAATTGTCGGTATGATCATGTTGAATGTCTTTAACCATACTTCAACATATGTTCTCTATAGGGGAAGTGTGCGTCCTATTTTGAGCACCAGTTTTACTGTGTGCAAACAGAAGCCTAAGATACTACCGAGCAGGCTGAGCATGGTAGGGGCCAGCTGATTTGTAAAATACAAAGAGGGTTTATTGAGAGTTTAATACGCGGTTAGATTTTTAAAGGACTTTCTTTAACTGGGCTACTAGATGGTATTAATTTAAGCTGCTTTGAATGGATGAGATAGATACACTCCAAGTCTGTGGTTTGGGTTTATTTTTAAATGACAATGTTCTAGTAATGTTTATGAGGATGCGCTTGTGACTAAAGTTTCTAAAAATGAGGTCTCTTGGAAACGTGTGCCGTGTCGTCTCCCACACCTACTCTTCCACCCGATTTGTAATAAACCAGGTCGGGTTATTTCCTAGAAAGGCAGACAGGCACACAGCTGGACTATTTGAATAGCGATGGTCGAAAACGAACCCCTGGCTTACGAAAGCAAGTGGCTGGAAAAGACCATTTAAATGAGAGCAGCCACAGAAGCATCGTGTCTGGTTTGGAGTGATCGCTTGGCTTAGATGGGTGAGTTTTTAATCTGTTGGCACATTGGCATCTCCAGTTCAGCATCCCAAGTGGTGCATCCATAGACTTTATTTAGCAATTTGGGGGATGCAGGAGGAGGTGGGCTTGGGGACGTGGTCCCGTCCCAGGCGGCACATGGATAAATGCCCATCTGTACTTGCCCCAAGCAAAAATTGAACGTGCAACAGATTAAAGTAGGATCTCAGTAAGATCCTAAGCTTCTTTGGGATCGGCTGCCTTAATCTGCAGGGCTGGTGATGACAAGAAAGGAGGAGGGGAGTCCTGTGGAGGAAAATGGCATTATACAGCTCTAGGTAGCACCTCAACAGCAGAAAAAGCAGAAAGTGGAAGACGAGGGAGAAACCAAGGGGTCAAGCTCTGGCAGGGATGTGGGGAGGGACAGGGCTACCCCGCAGCACCGGCCGGCAGGAACGTACTGCGTCTGGCGTAGGCGAAAGTCGGGTCTCCCCAGCGAGAGCTGCTCCTTGTACCTGCGGGCAGAGGACGCTCGGGGTGACTTGGGCGGGTTTGCCTGTTCCCTGGCCAAGCACCAGTCCCTCCCGCCAGCCCAGCTGCACCGAGCCCAGCTACTCAACCCAACCAGGTCTGGCACACCCTCTCCTGGAGGCAAAAACTGAATTACAGCTCACTGCTGCCAAGGGCAGACGCTTTAGTTTCCAGTTGCGTTGGTCAAAAAGTCAAGATTTTGCTCTATTTCTCCCTAGGCAAACAGGAGTCACCCCTGCTCTGTGAGCCCCAGCCTCAGCATCGCTGCCTTGTGTCACCTACTTTGAGGGGAAAACAATTTTCCTGGTAGTTTTCCTAAAAATACGTCTCGGCAGGTGGAGGGGACCTCTCTCTGAGTGTCTGTTTTCTGTGCTTTGATTCTCCCCAGCAGTTAAGAGAGCTGCTGGGAGCAGGATGGAAGGTGGGAAAATCCCCTAATGCTTTGGCTACGGCATCAGCACGTCCAGCCCTTTCAGTCCCTCCTGGAATTTAAATCCTGAGCCCCGAGCAGTAAAGCCTGAGGGGTTGGGGTATCTCCTGGGGATTAACCAGCAGAGCGGGCTCTGCGGGTAATTAATGCCCCACGGGCTTTAATCCTAAAGCAATGGTGTCCCAAACTGCCCTGGGCGTGGGGACAGGCTGGGCAGGGGAAAGGCAGGTCAGAGCATGTGCTTGCCCATCCCTGGGCTCTCCTCGCCCTTCCAGCCGGGCGAGGGGCCGCGCGTGCCTCCCGCGGGACTCGGGGCTGTGGTTATGCACTTGACCTTCACTTTTCCAGGAGAGGAGCCAACAGTATGTGTTAGCGATAGCCAAAACCCTACAGGAGGTCGTGGATGATTAACATTTATTCCACTGCCTAAATGTCCTCATCTACTCAAATAATATTGTTTGGTTGTAAATTAAGGCTGAGAAAAATAATAAGTGTGCAACCATCCCTTGTCCCAGTGAGGGAAAGCCGCCCGAGCTGGGAAATAACTTACTCTCCAAGCTGAGCATTACCAGCGGGCTGAAGGTTTTCTGTCCTATCTGGATCCTGCTGAGGGCTGGTTTCAGAAGCCTTTGACCTAAGGGTCAATAAATTAGAGACTAAATCAGATAAATAATAAATTAACTTAGGTTCAAGGGATTGGGCATCCTTAGACTCAGTTTTTTAGATTTCCCTTTGGGTTGTGGCTGGTTAGGGCTGCTGATTAGAGTTCCTGTGGGATGCGGTACATCATGTGCAGGGGGTGCCAAGTGAAGAGCATGATGGAGATGTCCCACAGCATCACTGCAGCTTGGGTGTGATGCAAATTTGCTATTTCCCTTAGTGCCCAAGAAAAACTTTTTTGTGCTTTTTGTGTTGGAGCAGCTCAGATCAAATAATCTTTTTACAGTTGGAGATATAAAATATATCCTGCCTCTCCCTGTGTGGGGAGAAATGAACCCAAGGTGGATGAGGTTGGACCTAATGAGGACAGTTGTTGCTACGGGACATGGACTGGTTTCTGCACTTGCTGGCCACCCACATGCCCAAGGGGAGCTGGTGGTCACGGCTGGTTCCTGGGGTGCTTGCTGGGACTGGTCCTGTTTAAACTGGGGAGCTAAGCCCGAAGCTGGCCAGCACCGGCTCTCGCCTGTGCCCAGCTCCTGGGGGCTCAGCAGGGCTTCTGGGCACCTCCCCAGTGATAAATGGACTCTCCCTGTTCTTATCCCCGGGCGTCTGGCCAGAGCACTTCAGGGCAAAATTCCTCTATAGCCTTGGAAAACAAATCCAAAGAGCTTGCAAACAGGTTTTCTCTGCAAGACCCGCTGGAGCAGAGGGGCAAGTTGCTTATCGCTCAGCACTTTGGTATGTGCAACCCACCAGAGCCAGCAGCGGACAGATCCTGCTGCTCCCAAGCACCTTCTCCTGGAGGAGAGCAACGTCGCTGCTTCCCAGCAGCTTCGCTCCGAGGCTGGGATTGTTTCGTGCTCAGGTGATGGGTAAGGCACTGGCCAGGGTGGGTCTGCTTGGAGCAGAAGGGAGGTAGGATGGGAGCTGGGGTGCAGGCTGGACATCGCGGGGTCTCGGGGCGGCAGGCAGGGATGGTCCCAGCACGCCCAGTGGGCAGGGGGGCTCATCCCCAGTCAACCAGAGGCTGCCTGACTTGCAGACGGGCTTTGCTTGTGCTCCAGGGGCTGCATGGGCACCAGCCCTCGTCTGGAAGTCGTTTGGCTGGGCGAATGCCGCACTGACCCAGAGCAGTGCCCGGCATCGGTGTCAGGCCTGTGTCTACTGGCTCAGCAGCCACCGGCGGACGTGCCTTCATGCCTGTGGGCAGGGGACAGCATGGTGATGGGAATAGAAACGTTTAACCTTCACCTAAAATGGATGTGGCTCCCAGGAGGAGAAGGAGGAGGAGGATCAATCCTTTTGTGGTGATCATTGTTGTCTCCAGAGGTGACCAGGGGCTTCTTGGAGTAGCCACAGCCGACTTGTGCCTTCCCCAGACCTGCGGAGACAAGGCCGGCTGTGTCAAGGCTCAGCCAGGGTCCTGCTGCCTTCAGGGAGCTTCTCCAGGCTGAACTAGTCCAAAACATGCCGTGGGGCTACTTATACTGACTGCCCACCCGCCCGCCCCTGGCAGAC
>WAAD01009592.1:223-41645 GCA_013389945.1 Fregata magnificens
TTTTTTCCTAATGCCACGTACTGAGATCTCTTCTCCTTGTACATCAATTACACACCTCTTAATTACACACCTGAGAGTGCCCGGCTCCATAGGCACCCGCAGAAGGGTCCTTGCCCGCTCCAAAGTGCATATTACGTATGCATATTTAATTTAAAAGAGAAATAAAAGGACAATAAATTATTGGAGATCCAGGCCTGAAGTGAGTCCGTTGGGGGTCACCTGAGGAAGCAGCCCTGCGCCCTTCTGCAGGAGCCTGCTGGCTTGGGTGCCAAAACAGCCCAGGACGCTCATCCTGAGGTAGCCCAGGCCAGGCAAGACGGGTCCCATACCATAATCCATACCGTGAGTAATGCCTGGGTAAGAAGGGGCTGCGCCCTGTCCCTCCTTCCAGTCCTCCCTCTACTCCCCAGCCCAGCCTTGGGCCAAGCAGTAGCCCCTCTGCACCCTGGCTTGGTTCTGAGTTTGAAATTCGCGATTGGTTTAGATCAGCCCTTGAAGATGTGGGCGCACGGGGTGCGTACAGAGCAGGGTTGGTCAGTGTGCCCCCAGCCCCCCTATCCCACAGGTGCCCCTGCATGGGCCAAGAGGAGTGGCAGCCCAGCTGGGATATCCCTTGGTCCTCCCAATCCCACAGTGGTCCCTTCCCCGTGCCATGGCGTGCCAGGAGGAGAAGCAGGTCTCCACTTACATGCAGAGGAGTGCAAATCTCACTCTGCTTCTTCCAAATGTACGGAAGGTTGTTTACAAGCATGTAATTTTTACAGCTGCTTCATATTGCTATAAGCAAGACAGCTTTATGATGTAGGAATGTTGTAAAGTGTGGTATGGAAGATCTTTAAAAAATATGTGCTTTTTAATGGTGGAGAAAAATGCTCTTTCTGGCTGGGGGCAGGGGATTGAGACGCAACCTGTAAGATCCAACTCTTGACACCAAATGCTGCAATTCTGTGGAAGTGGCCTTACAAAGGTCCTTTGGCTGAATTCTCGCTCCTAAAACATCCATCACTTCCTCCGTATTCTAATGCAACTGTTGTCCTGGTTATGAGCAAAGCTTTTTGATCCTACCCAACTTTGATACAACATTTGTTTCCATGGCAATAGATCTTCGTGTTCTGAGTCCTGGAGATTTTTGAAACGTACCCGTAGCACCAGCTGAAGCTTTGCAACATAAAACATCTAAGCTGATGTGCTTATGTATTTAACATGGATGAAAGGAAGGGGACTGCAGGTTTCACTCATACATGTTACAGGTTGTGTGTGAATGATTTTATTACAAAAGCTCACTTGTGCTGATATTAAAAGGTAAAAATTAAACAGCACTGACTAGTTCTAACAACAGGAGCAGCTTTGCTTCATTCACATAAAGTGATCAAAATAAATGACTGAATTCCATATAAATCGAGAGGGAATATTTATGCTGAATAACAATTAGCCTATTACTGACTAAGTAGCTAACACCAGGCACTGTGGCTGTTACAAGCTGAGCTTATTTGCTTACCTTAAGGTGTGTTTTAGCTTTGAGCAATTCCACCCAGCGTGTAAATAGACTCAGATTTACGTTTGTATATATGGATTCATTTCCACACCGGCGGCACATATCCACGTAGGTTTACTTCCCTCTAAACACAACATCACCCCTAATGTCTAAGGAATATACATAACAATAATGTCACTGAACCTTTCATTTGCTCTCTTGATGAAGTGCTTTGACACTCTCTCTCTCCTCTCTTCCTCCCCTCAAATCCCCCTGGAAAGCAGAATCTGCTCTTACCAGCTGCTGGAGATTGCATTCACTGAGCAATTACTAACATCGGAAGAAAGTTTGTGCAAGGCAAGGGATCAGATAACATTGCAGCACGGACTATATTATTGTACTAGAAACAATGATCCCTGCTCCTAGAAATGNTGGGCATGTATTTTCTAAATTATTAATATGAGAGCTAATAGCAAACTCCTTTTCATTTCCAATGCTGGAATTAAGATCCCCTTTTTTTTAAAGCAAGCCCTGACACAGAGGCGATCACCTCCGCCTGCCATTAAGGCTGAGCTCAGGGTTGTTGGTCTGGGAAGCATGGCCTATTTACCCTTTCAGCATAAAGACAAAAGGGAGAACAAAGGAATTTTAGTTTTTCCCTCATGTGTGCTGTAAACATAGGAAAAAATCTAAACACCGCATGAGGAACAGGAAGAGGAGTCCGTGGAAATTAACACCCTGTAATGTCTATCTCAATGATCTATCTCAACTGTTAGATAGCCACGATATAATTACAGCTTGGACAAAAGGGACAAAGAAGCAAAGGCCCTGATCTTGCAGCCTTTAAAGCCCATGCTGACCTGGCTGTGAGTTCAGCAGATGCATGTGGGAAGATTTGCGGGATTGGTGCTCAAAATTGTTCTGCCAGAGAGCTTTCCCCCATTCCATAAACTCTCTTTTCTAAAAGAAATTATGACCACACGCAGACCTCATTCAAATGTCTGACTGCAGCTTGTGCTACATCGGCTCATCCAGTCATAGGTGAGATCCGGGGCCCGAGAGCCACTTTGACTTGATGAATGCACAAAATGTACCCCAAAATCTCTGGGCAAGACAGCTGACAGCCATGGCTTAACTCAGAGAAGCAGAATTTGCTCCAAAAGGTGTAAGACCCACAGGCTCCTTTAAACATCACAGACTGATCGTCATNCTTTAAATTTTCATTTTTCAGAATAAAAATCTCCACACATGAAAATGTATCTTGCAGTAATGGAGATATGGCAGTTAACCTGTCAGTTGAAAGTATGTAACCTTCCTTTTCTCCTTTTCATGACAAAGGTAATCTCATCCGAGGGCATTTATGTGAAGAAATAACAGCATGGCATGGTGAAACCACTGGCTCATTAATCCTGGCATCTACTTCCTGCAGGGCTTCTTGATTAGTTAGATTCATTCATCGGGTATTTTGGAGTTTTTGATTTCTCACCACTGGCTAGGTTCACTGAGTTCAGGCTAAATTGAGCCAGAAGCAATGTTTATTAGTAATTTTGTAATACAGACTACCCTAATAATTCAGTACAAATATCTCATCTGAAATACATCCATTCACCCTAACACCTAATGCAGTTTGCAGCTGTGTTCAGAGAGAACGGAGAGAACACAAGTGATTGGGCATGTATTTTCTAAATTATTAATATGAGAGCTAATAGCAAACTCCTTTTCATTTCCAATGCTGGAATTAAGATCCCCTTTTTTTTAAAGCAAGCCCTGACACAGAGGCGATCACCTCCGCCTGCCATTAAGGCTGAGCTCAGGGTTGTTGGTCTGGGAAGCATGGCCTATTTACCCTTTCAGCATAAAGACAAAAGGGAGAACAAAGGAATTTTAGTTTTTCCCTCATGTGTGCTGTAAACATAGGAAAAAATCTAAACACCGCATGAGGAACAGGAAGAGGAGTCCGTGGAAATTAACACCCTGTAATGTCTATCTCAATGATCTATCTCAACTGTTAGATAGCCACGATATAATTACAGCTTGGACAAAAGGGACAAAGAAGCAAAGGCCCTGATCTTGCAGCCTTTAAAGCCCATGCTGACCTGGCTGTGAGTTCAGCAGATGCATGTGGGAAGATTTGCGGGATTGGTGCTCAAAATTGTTCTGCCAGAGAGCTTTCCCCCATTCCATAAACTCTCTTTTCTAAAAGAAATTATGACCACACGCAGACCTCATTCAAATGTCTGACTGCAGCTTGTGCTACATCGGCTCATCCAGTCATAGGTGAGATCCGGGGCCCGAGAGCCACTTTGACTTGATGAATGCACAAAATGTACCCCAAAATCTCTGGGCAAGACAGCTGACAGCCATGGCTTAACTCAGAGAAGCAGAATTTGCTCCAAAAGGTGTAAGACCCACAGGCTCCTTTAAACATCACAGACTGATCGTCATCCATGTCAGTGATGCAACTGTGAGAGGAAAACAGAGGTGGTGGTGGAGGTGGTGAGTAGGGACAGCACGGTTTTAATTTTTCACCTCATCATGACAAGAATAGCAAGAATACCAGCAAGAGCCAGAGGGACCAGTTGTGACTGGGGTGTGGTAGGGACTGTCTTTGACTAACCATCATCCTTTTATTTGAGTAGTGCTCAAGGGGCTGCATTAATAGCCGTGAAAGACCCTCTGTGAGATTTATTTCTACTCCTCAGGGAAAAAATGGCAGGAGGGTGTCTCTTTTTTCGTGCTCCTCACAGCCAGGGCTTGTGCACAGATCAGCCCGTCTTTGTCTTCCACCTGGGGTGTTGTACAATGGTATGGATGGGAGGTTGCCTCTCATTTGCCAATAAATTGTGCCTGCTTCAGCTTCTCCTGAGACCACCTTTGAAGATCAAGAGCTCTGCTTCACTTTTATGTTGCATCGTTCATCAACGATTATGCTTAAAAACATTTTTCAGAGCTAAAATTATGTGTTTATGAGCTTTGGAATCTGCCAGAGGAGAATCACTCCCCGGGAGGAAGGAATCCAGAGATGTTTGCGCAGGATTTGCCATTGGAGGTTTCACAACCGTTCTGCAGAGATCCTCACCCTCCTTTGAAGGTCGAGAGGGAAAATGCAGAATATGCTTAATACACTGTCTGTGAGGCTGATGTTCTCTCCTGACCCCCATACACAGTTTGTGCCTTGGAGTATGAAGTTTGATTAGCCTTTTCTTGCAGCACTGGAAGCATCATGGTAGTGATCCAAAAACTACTTTGGAAAAAAACAAACTACAGACTTTCTCTCACTGACCTCCTGCTACAGTGAATTTCATAAGCTGATGATGCATCCTGTAAGGACACATATCTTTTTTACTGGTTTCAATTTATTGTCCTTTAATATAATTTAAGTGGCAGCTATGATTCCCGGTGGCTCCCTTACAAGCTTTTAAGGTTTATTTTTTTTGCTAACTTTTTAAAGAGCATTTCAGAATGGCTACGAGCACCCTCCCCTATTTTTGGTACCTAATAATTAAGAGGAAGCACCATCTCCCGTTTCAAGGCATGAACAGTACTTTATAATGAAATTCCTATATACCGGAAGGCTGTGATGTTGAGCTTCCTGCCTTATATCACAGCCAAGGCAAAACTTGATTTGACTGTAACACAAGCACTCCCCATGTCATTGTAGCCAGAGGATTTGGTTGTGCTGCAGTCACAGTGCATGTAAGTCAATGATGCACTGGGTAAGCAGAAGACATGATATTCAAGGGGGCATAGCGTGGTGTAGCTGCTCTTTGCCATGGCCATGGCCATTACACAGTGCTTTTTGGTGTCCCCTGGGCTCCCGAGGCCAGGACGCACTAAGGGAGTCCCTGGGAGGGAGGGGGCTCTCATTTCAGCAATGTCACCCAGCTTACAGGCTTGTGTCGCTAGGCAGATATCCACTGAATTCAGATTTATAAACAAAACCGAGTGTAAAAAGATATTTCAGCAGCTACACAGCCACAAAATGTCACCAGAAATTAACCAGCTTTGCTCTTTCAACTGGAGGACAAAATGAGAAGTCTACAGAAGGTCAGACATATAAAAATGCATTGAGATGAACAGGGAAGAATATTAAATTACTAAATAAAGAATTACACTTGGTACAGTTGGTGGCTGTACTCTTTGTGTCTATTATAAGCAATAATTAACACCCACAACTGTATTTGTTGTCAGCTTGTGTTCTTCAGTTCTCGGTAGCAAATAAATGACTCATGCTTTATTCTTGAAATTTCAATTATTATAAGAAATACTTAAAGACAATTCCACTATATTTTATATTACTGTCACTTCGCCCCTTCTGTTTTAACTGCTGTGCAATTTTAAGCTTGGGTTTGCCCGAACTGTGCCCAGACAGATCCTCATAGGAGTGGAGAATCCTGCTGGACTCTGAGGGACCTCATCTAGGTAAAGCCAGCTACAATGGAGATGCTTTTTAAAGGATGCAGGATCCTGTGTTATTAGCTGATTGCTCTGGCCTTTCTTCATATCTCACACAGGAAATGGCTGCCTCTGACCCACTCATCATGTGGTTCATATCCTCACTTAAATCAGACCTCTCTGATTTCTGTTGGAGATGATTCTTGTCCTGTCTACAATAAATTGCTCTAATAGTCCTTCATTCATTATCTCTTCCCTCTCTTAGCCTCTCCAGTAGGGTGTAAATCTGTAGATTTCATTCGTGGTTGTTATAGTCAATCAATTACACCCAAAATATAAAGCCAGCTTGTTACTTGTTGATGCCTTCCATACACATCCTTTTTCAAGTCATGACTCTCGACAGCAGCTGGTTACACCATTACTTGCTAAATGAAAGCATCCAGTGCTGCAGGTATTTTTTTTAAAAGCATCTAAGTGTCTCAGTACCTAAGTCTCCTCTTCAAAGTAATGTAGGCTGCCAAGTTCCATCAATTTTAATCCTCTTGTTACTTTACCAGCATCTTACCAAACTCCACAACTAGTTCAGAATTTTCTTCTTTATCAAATAACATCCTCTGAACCTGTTCTGTCCAAAGTCTCTACCAATACACAAATCTCTTCTTTCCATTAATTGCACTGCTCTGATCCTGGCCACCTTTGACATCGGAGTTGCCCAGTCACTCTAGAAGTGCTCTTTCTACCAAGCCAGAAAGTCCCATCTCAGCTTTAAATCTCATCTTGCTCCTTGTATTTTACCTTTAGCTTCAGAATGACTTCATGAGTAAAGCAGTTTGGGATGCTCCACATGAAAGATTATCTACCTGCTTGCTCCCGCTTTCACCAATGCCTCTAGGATTTTGACACATCACATGCTCTTCTGATTACCTGTGTGAATCACACCAGGTGAAAAAGGATTTAGAGCACTATTCCTGGCTATGCCTTTCACCCTCACCTTCTGCCATCATTATGTGTGCCACTCCACTGGTGAACCTCTGTGAAATGACTTTGATACCTCTAGGTCACATCTAGGTCTTCTCGTTTCCAAACTGGCAGAAGAAACTCAAATGAGCTGGCACTTGACCCATCAGCAAATTCTTCAGTGACAAAAGGCTTCCTCATTCTACGTACTCAGGGCAGTTTTCACTGGTCCTGCCTTGTATTGGGGTCTGCACAGCAGCAGAAAATCCCGAAGGCGTCCTGTTTGCCTCAGCACAAGTTCCTTGAGAGGCTCCCGGGGGAGCAGCTTAACTGGCAAAGGTAGTCACAGTCCTGTTTGTGCTCTAGCCAAGCTACGCTGGCCAGAGCACCTGTGCGCAGGGCCAGGTCATTGCTTACACACCTTTCAAAAGACTAACATCGTCTTGGGAGTACCTGGATGGGATGCCTCTTCTTATAGCTGAGTCTGCTCTGCCTTGCCCAGGAACACAACATATGAAAATTTCTCTCAGTTTTGCATTTCTGTGGAGAAATAGCCATGATGCAAAGCATTGTGGAGACATACACTGTGCTGTGTTTAAGCACAGGCAGCTGACATGTTGGCAGCTAGAGTGTTCCTGACTTGTTGAATTGGTCTTTGACTGCCCTGCTTTACAGCATCATCCTAGGGAAAAAGCATCTCTCGCTTACTGTGGCTTTACTGAGGGTTATAGCAGCACTCCTGCATTTGCTAAAGGTGGGTTTGTGTTTTCACGCATTCCCAGTTGGTTTGGGTGCCTGCATTGATACAGCTGGGGCTGATTTTCAAGCTGGTGGTACCTGAAACTCCTCAAGCCTTATGCTGGTGCTGTTGGTGCCCAGGCTCTCTGAATATCAGATTCTCAGGTTGATGCATGGGTCATTGGACCCTGGAGGCACACAGAAAATCCTCACATACTCTTAAAGTTGCACAAGGGATGGGTGACAGGCTTTCACAGCATGGTGAGGAGACCCTGCTCCTCTCCATTGCCTAAGTGGGGGACCAGGCTGCAGCAGCCTTGCTCCAAATCACTCCTTGCTGGCTTCATTTTAGGTACCATAGCACATTCAAATGTCCTAAATTTCACCAGTATCCCTGCGCTCACTTGGGGCATATCTCTGAGGACTCTAAAGAGTGACAAGAATAAGCCAACAGGAAATACAAAGCACCGGGTTTATGCAGGATGTAGTTGTCTGTAGATGTCTGGGTGTGACTTGGGTGCCGCTGCAGGACTTTGTCTTGCACACTGGGATCCGGTGCCAGGGCTTGGAGTCCAAAATGCAATCCCAGACATGATTCACTGGCCTGGAGTTGTACTTCTGAGTAGTAATACCAATTCTAGAATCTTACTATGGTTTATTTACTCGTGATATTAGCATGTGAGCTATTTCACATTGCCACAGAAAACCTTTGCTTGCATATGAATGTTATTATGCTATCAACCGCTCCTGATACCTCACAGATTTTTTTCTATTTTCTCCCTCCTAATCTATTTTTTTAGGCCAACAACCCTGCTTCAATGCCAGCATCTGCCTTTCTAATAATGTAACTATTTACTGCATCATTGTGCTCTACTCTCATTTCATGTTGTCATACTCTCCACGACATTATTTGAAAATTGTCAAAACCCTCAGTGAGAAATTTCTACCCGAGGGAAAATGAGAAATGCAAACAGTGCAGCCTGGTTACCATGAAAAGGCATGGAAACTGAAGTCACGCCGTGCCTCTCCGGTGTGACCTTCTTCTGGACTCAGGCTGAGACACTTAGACCACGTATGCTAGAAAAGCTCATGCTTGTTTTATCTTGTCATCTGTGCTTTCAGTATAGATGTTGAAGATTGCTCTGAGTCCCTCTGGACAGCTCTGCACTGTGTTTCCATCAACATCTTTTGCGTCTTTCGGTTGACAGAGTTCACTTCTTTCTTCAGCAACAAATGTCCGTGCAGCAATCAGTGAATTATTATAAAAACAGAAATTGCTTGCATTGAGTTATACCTCCAGGACTGCTCCAGGACTAAGCCAGCCTGACTTAGGCTAAATGTCTTTAACTGAATCAAATGCACTAGCTAAAGGACAAGCAAAAATAACCGAGAGAGTATGTTGAATGGGGTGCTTGTTATCAGCAACCATCTAAGGTTTCCCTGAGCTTGGTCCCCAAACATCTCTACCTACAGCTACTCCCAGTTGCTTTGTCCTTGTCAAGGTTGTCCTTAGGAGTAGAGAAATAGGCAGGGTTTGCGGTGCTTTGTCAGAGCCCTCCTGCTGGGTGGCCTCTGTAGGCTGTAACAGCCCAGGACATGCTACAGCCATGATGCTCAGGGTAGGGAAGAAAAGGTGTTTTAGGAAGAATGGTACATTTAGGCCACCAAGTGTTCAGGGCAGCTTGGCTATATGAGAACAGACCTCTAGGGTGTTGCTCACTATTTGAATACTGTTTTCCAACTTCCACCTCACGTGCCCCTGAACTCCACCAAAGTTAGCCCTGAACTACACCATGTTTCAAAACGCACAAAGGTGGCTGCCGACCTGCTCAGCTGCCCCAGTGCAGAGAGGTGCAGCTGGCACCGACATGTCCCTGCCTCCCCCAGCAGCAGCATGTATCTCAATTTCCATGGGCTGACTACAGCTGGAATGGACACATCAGGTGTTATTCCATTCCATTCGCACCCCAGAGGTGAGAAACACTCCTCTTCAGGTGTTACACCAGGGTTGTTCACGGGACAGATGGGAGTTAACAAGCTGCTGCAGAAGATGCCACCACAGAAGGGAGCAGCTCAACCATTGCCAGGCTGGCTGACACTCACAAACATTTGCTTCTCCATGTGCTAGTAGTACACGAATCATGTCTTCTGCAATCTGGGAAACAAAAAGTCCCCAAAACAAGAGATCCAGAGGTCTGCTTTGTAACCAAACAGTTTAAGACTGACCCAAACAGAATGTTCCTCAGCTGTTCCCCAAGCTTCTGGGTAGAACAAGGTAATTTATTTCTGGAACCAGCGCTGAAAGTATATAAGGACTATCTGCAGTTAAAAAAAAAAAAAATTGTAGTGCCTTTACATTTGGAGCCTCCCTTCTCAATAAAGAAGCCAAATACAAAGTGGTGCTGTAGGCTTATGAGGCACACAACTGCTGGATGTCTGCATGTCTTGCTCCATGTAATAAACATGTGTCATGTTTTATGTCCTTTATGTAGTTTGAAAATCTTGCCCATGAAGCTACATATTGTCCCACATCTGACATGGCTGTACAGAGGACTTTTCTTAATGCTGATAGGAAAAAAGTGTACTACTAAAAACCAAACACCCCCCCATGCCCCAAAATACACATTGAGTAATTTAAAGCTGAATCAATCATCAGAATCTCTTCAGAATAAAGCTGGTGTCATTTTCTAAGTTTTGTTTGGCTAATCCAATGAGGCTACTAAATATCACCAAATATTAAGGATGTGAAGTCAAAAAGCTTTTTTTCAGCTCAGCTGTGCTGAATGGCAATTACACATTCTGAACAATCATACAACTTCTTTAATCAAATGAGGTAATATGAAATTGGCTAGATTTTCCTCAATACTTTCAACTTCAGTGAAAAATACAATAATTAAACTCTCGGTACAATGACTTTCAAACCTCTGTGCACTCTCAGCCCCCTCCCTTCTTCTGTCTCTGGATAATAAATCCTTATGAAAGCTGCCACCACGACTGAGACAGGTTGTGAAATTGTTTAATAATGTTGACTCAAGTAGTGACATAATTTGGAGACTTTTGGTTTTCTTGCAACATCTTTACAGACAACTGTGAGCTGCCGGATGTGACAGAGCAGATACAGCCCCTAGCAGCAGAAAGGAAGCAGCAACATGGGCCCTGTATCCCCCATGGAGATCGAGGTGAGTCAGCTTTAGGGGGAGGAAACCCCCACGTTGTCCTCCTTCTCCTTCCCTGTTGACCCATCTGACAAGCCCTTCTTTGAAACACTTCTCTTAGGAGAGGGACAGAGACAGGTGAGTTAATGCCACATATTTTGGAGACCAAGGAGGGTGCCCAAGCCACTCTTGACAGCCCAAGCAAAACACTTTAACATGCCTGGAAAATAAAAACATCTAGCGGAAAGCAAACCCTGCAGACCTAATTGTGTTCTCTGTTCTGAGAAGCAACTGCAACATCAGGCCCCGGGTGCTTGCTGAACCCGTGCAGAGTCGGCAGCTGGACTCTGGGAACATGTGTTTTACAAAACTGATCATTTCACCAGGAAGACACAAATCTGCTTTAAGAAGGAGGTAAAGAACAAGCCCGTGAGGTTCCTTCCCACTGTTGTGCTTTTTCATCTGCGAATGACATTAGCCTAACTCCAGCAAAAATTATCAGGGAGCATCTCAACTGGCTGTATATTGGGAAAAAAACCACTTTTGCTGTTCCTTGTATGGGAGATGTTGTGAGTCTGAGCACCCCGGCTCTGGTGTGAGAATCACACTGTGTTTCAAACAGCAGTTCAACTCCCATGAAGTACTGCAAAATAATAACATGCTCCCCAAATATCTTGTGGTTTTAAAAGTACATATTGAATAAATCTGAACATTGTCTGTTTAAATGGATGTAAAATGTCTGTCTCTCAAAAGCTGGGCTGTAATTCTAAGGACGCCATGGAAAGAAGAAAAAAAAAATTACTAGCACTAGTAACAGATGTGAAATTACATTAGATAAATATAATCATTAGTTTCAGTCTCACCCTGGTTAATTTGTTTGTGGAAATGTGCAACCCATTATTCATTAGGTAATTTTTCACACATTGATTAGAAAGCCATGTCGAATCGTGACCCAGCACATTGGGGTTTGCCTATCTCGCAGTGAACTACATCGCTTACAATAGTGGAAATGGGGGACAAAATGTTTATCTCAGGCTGATTTTGTGCCAATAAATAAAGTAAATCAATAGCCAGTGAAGTGTGAACGACATTTCTCTGCTGTATAATATGGTTTTGGGGGCAATTTGACATGCTACAAGGGGAAATAAGGGTCTTGAACAGAAAGGTAATAAAAGCAAATCATGCTGGTAACTGTTACTGAAGTCCTGTATTTTTCTCTACATGGGCAGCTTTAAGATGAGAAAAATAATGCACATAACAGTCTAAAAACACCGAGACACTCCCCAGCTTTGTAAATATTGGGGATCAAAGCCAGATGTGGTCAAGGGATGGGCAGGTTTCTGGGAAATTGATGTGCCCATGGATGCCGGCTCTGTGTTTAGGTGGAACCCTGAACTGCGCTGGCAGTGCCAGCATTTCACCAACAGCATTTGCCTCCAGTGACTTCTTCCCTCTGGTAGCTTCCTTTCTAGGAGGTTAAATTCTGAAGCTATAAATAATTTCACTTCAGATCTCAGAAGCAGTATTCCCATATCCCCGTGAGACCACTGCAGCACTGATGCAGCTTATTTTAAGTGGCATTTGCAGCTGGTGTGAACTGGTGGAACTTCATCAGCCTTGGTATGTTACACTGGTTTGCACCAGCAAAGAAGCTGACCCTTCATTACTGTTATTCAGCTCTGATACTTTGCCTTTGTAAATTGCAGATAAGTAAAAAAGGAAAGGAAAGAATTACACATTTGTGGCTGGTGCTGTTAGGCCCTGCTCAAATTATTCTTCCCAAAAGATGTTTGGGCAATGTAGGTACACAATCAGTGGTTTTACCCAAGCATCAGTTGTGGGGTACCTTGTTTCATCCACACTGCTTCTCAACTCAACTAAACACAAATGGGAATAAGCCATATTCTTTTTTCTTCTTTTTTCTTTCTTTTTTTTTTTTTTTTTTTTTTTCTGGTACTCGCTTGAATTCTATATTTTTATTTCACTCANAGCATTGCTATAAAGAGAGTGGAAAGGATGTTGCAGTATAGCTCAAGCCAGTCTTCAGTGACATCTCAGAAATTAGTCTCAGATATCACCATGGCTTGCATCAGGATAAAAAAAGAACACATGGCAAACACAGGGAAAAGAGCTCCTTTAGCAAATTCCAACATCACCAAAGCATTCTGTGGTTGAGTTGCCTACCATGCCCTGTGCAAAACATCACAGCATTCACAGCAGTCCATGAAGGTAAAGTACAATAATAAACTTGGTCTGGAGGAAATGCAGTGTAATAAACTCAATCAGCCCCAGCCAGGAACCTTTCCCACTCTTTGCCCACAGCTCTTGGCTTCCTCCTATGGACACCCAAGGAACCACATCTGCCCTGCAAGTGGGGACAGTGCAGGGGCTGGAGTGAGCCATTGCTAATTTCCCAGCTCTAAAAGCTTGTTAACAATGCTGAGACTGTATCAGCCATTAAACTGAATTTTGGCCAGTGCAGGCAGGTAGAGAGAGGTTGTTCCTGTGTCACCCCAAAGAGGATTTTGTGCTTTCTAGTTCCTTTTTTCCCCATCACTCCACTCTCAGGGGTAGAAAGGCTCTGCAGGGCTTGGGCCAAGCCAGCAGAAAAACTGCAGGTAATTACCTGGCTGCGATAATGAGATCTCTTTGCCCAGGTGCTAAGTAGTTTAAGAGAAGGCAGTTTAAGCAGCAGGTTGCAGGAGGGAGGCAGGTTGCTCTAGAGAAACCCTTGGAGTTGGGAAGCAGGCAATTCCATTTCCTTGGGGATCCTGGCAGTGATTCACATGTGGCACGGTCTGTCTGAGGATGGTTGCACGAGCATCTGCCCGCCACAGAGTGGGCAGCACAAAGGTGTTTGTGTGTAGGCAGGCATCAAGATCCTTTGATCAAATCACCCAATCTGCTGCAATTAGAAAGGAACTGACTTCTGATATATTTTAAAATAAAAATAAATAATTGATGTAATAAAAAGTATCAATAAATCTTAATATAATTTAAAATTGGCTACTAATGTTGCATTTATGGTTTTCAGAGAAGTCAAATTAAATTGTCTGAAACAGTTGCTACCTGAATGTCTGCAAAATAATAGAACAACATGTCTATTAAACTCATAGGAGTCTCTTCTAACACCAAAGGGGCAAGAGCAATATATATCTGTCGAGTTATAAGGTGCCTCTGCCTGGCATTTTAAGCCTCAGATGTTTTCTTTAAAATACAGATTAAAATAACTTGCGTTTTTCCACATAATGCAGACTGCATTAAGGCAATTAACATTTAATTAACAGCAGGTTTTCCTCAGCAGGTCAGATTGCAAAGGGCTCACTGTTGTTGCCATAGAAAGTGGAAGGCTGGGCTGTTTGGTTTCCAGAAAAGGAACAGCTGTGTTTGAGCCCTGACAGTCTGAAATCGTCCTGGGTAGGCTACAATGCTCCAAAGGACAAGGAGAGGAGGAGGCTGTCAGTGTCATAGAGACCATCTCAGGCTGCTGGAGAATGTCATCTGCTTTAGAAATCAGTGTGCTGTTGTTAGGGTATTTTTTTTAATTGAACTGACAGTAGAGCTTTAAAACTCCTGTAAGCACTCAGTAAGCTAATTTAACTGTTTTTCTCTGATATGCTGCTTAATTGCATGAACAAAGCAGTGCAATTATTTCTCACAGTTTTGCTTTTCATCTTTTATTTTTGCTGCTTCTCTTCTCTTCAGATTCTTCACTCTTTCTCTTGGTAGCCATTTGGGGCTCGTTATGAATATTATCCAAGAATAGATAGACGCACACATTTCATTAAGCAGTCATATTGTTGCTCTGAATTGAAAGCTGCTATCAAGATGGTGCAAACAATATTTGTAAAGGGATCTTTAAAAAGGACAGAAATACTGAAATGAAGATAACAAGATAAATGTAGTGAATTTGTAATAACACAGACTAATATCTCCTGGGAGAAAAAGAAAAAAAAGCAATCTCGAAGAGAACTTGGAAGAGCATGGGGGCTCCCAGAAGGCTGGTGGAGTTTGCTTTTTCTCTTCAGTAGGTGCAAGACAAGCCTCTAAATGACAATATCAGTGAAATGCAATAGCAATAACAACAACCGACAGTATTTTTCAATAGCATGATTCAAGGTTTCATGTTGTGGAAGGAGGTTGTCCTGGTCTGCTCCTAGACTTCAGCAACTGCAGGCAGAGCGGCTCCTACAGTCCAGGGCAGTCAGAGACAGAGAGATTCAGACAAAAAAAACCCCACAAACAGTTTAGGCTGTGGTTTTACTCCTCACTCCTCTCTGGAGGAGAGCAATAGATCAGCTTTCCCTCTTTTGATAACAGATTTTAACCATCAAAAGTTATCCGTCTGTCCTGGTGAATTCATTAATCCCCATGCCTGCATATGTTTGCTAAAGAGCCTGGTGAGGAAGAACTGCAATGCAATGACAGACCTTAGGGAAAGTGTGATCCCAGGAATAATATGTATATGTATAATACATATTATGTAAGTATAATCCCAGGAAATGGTATGAATCCAGGTGACCGTTTAAAACGAGTAGCTTGGTAACTGCTGTGTTGATGCTGTTCCTCAGATTGTGGAGGAAACTTAAAGAAACACAAAGTATATGAAGAAACCAGTCTGCTGATGGCACAGGCAGGAGCAACAGCTCTGCTAGCTGTGAGTAGTGTGCCCAGCCTGTCCCAATGTGGCCCTTCAATGGTGTTAGCTAACACTATGGGATGCACTGGCCCAGGAAGCCCAAGGCATGTGGCTTAGATAGGCCCAGATGAGAAACCCAGAGATGGAAAGAAGCTGGTGCTCTCTGCCTTCACACATTGGTGGCAGGAAGTAAACCCAGTCTATGTGGACCTTTTTGGGCTGCTTCTCCTTGGGAGGCTCTTGGGCGCACAGCAGGGCTGTGGGCATCCTGCTCCCCGGCCCCAAAGATGCAGCTGAGAGCCAGGGCTAGGGCATCACTGCACTCCTGGGAGCCTCCAGCTCCTCTCTCTCTACATGGGGGGTTCTGCTTAGTGGAAAATGCTTCAAAAAGAAAAAGAGGACCAAAGTGATTTAGCACTATATTTGTCTTCACAAACAGCATGGGTCTGTGTAGCTTCGACTGAGGGCAGTTAAGAGTGGTGGCTTTCTCTGACTGCCAGCGTGATTGCCTGCAAGGACAGTGCTCTCAAAGCATGTGAGGAGTACAACACAGAGAGGGGAAGACAGCAGGTTTATTTAGGTTTGTTACTGGAGGTAACTGAAAGACAGTGGGAACCTGTCTGCTTGGGGAAATCAGTGCAGAGTCATCAGAGGCAAGGGTTTCCAGAGCAATAGCTCCCCAATGCTCACTCATGTTAAGCTACTGACTAGAGCAAAAGGAGCTTTGGAAATCTTCCTGTCTGGACAAGACAAACCATGCCAAAACTACCCTCTAAGGAAACACCCTGTACAAGGAGGAGGAGGAGGATCGTTGAGATTTCCTGATATCTAGATTGCCTAGTGCCTGCCCTTCTCCTGAGTTCAAAGTGGTGTTGTGTCCAGGGCATAGGACTCCAGGACACCCCCAAAAGATGCACTCTGCATGGGAGTGAGCCACTGCAAAGAGTACCACTGCTCCTAGGCAGGTTGAGTTGCTTCTGAGCTGGCAGTGTAGGGCCCAGATGTTGCAAATTGGTTGCCATGCCTTGTCTCTCACCTTCCCATTTTTCTTTTTGTTTCACTGTTATTATAAAAAATTGGTAGACAGCTAATATTACAAGTCCAGGGAAAAACTACTCATACGTTTAGTGTAAGGACATTTAAATATTTAAAGCAGATGGTTCCCAATGACCTTACATGTCTCCTTTATAAATGTATGTACTGTCTTATAGAACCATCTGCATCCCAATATGCAGCTCATATGTTTCCAAGTGTTTCCTCGTTAACCAGCAGAAAACTTCATCTTCCGTCCAGTGTGAGCTAAAGGTTCAAGCTCAGTTACAGTTGTACAAAGCAGCACCTCAGTTGAGAGCAGCATTTAGCCCGTGGCAGTGAGGTGTTGGTGCCTTACAATTTGCATACCAGGTGGATTGACAAGGGTGGGATTTGGAGTGTATTGGCAGGCTTTCTCACATGAGCTGAGCCTGGGAAGTCCAACAGGAGAACAAATGATTTGCAAAAGCATAGCCACTGATAACAACAGGGCATACACATCCCCTGAAGCAACTGCATTGCCTCGGCCAGGCTTTTTGCAAAATGCAAAGCAATGTGGAGCGATGCATGGTTTCCTGTCTCCCTAGATCAGCCTTGTTCCTTGCTTTGTTCTTGTACAGAAGAGCAGAGCCAAACTAGTAAAAGCGTTTTTCCACTCTCTGAGGGACCCAGGGGAGATGAGCTCTGATCTTGTGCTTGTCTCACACTCCCTTGATTCGCTGGACTGGCAGCCTTCCTGTGCAAGTCTCCACTGTGTAGAGCTGTTCCGTCATTAAAGCAGTATGGTTGCCTCACTTCTTTCAAAGAAAAATCCTTTAATTTTTTAGGACTCGCCCTGTGACTGGCTGTGTGCTACCTGCACTTTTTTGGTAGGAAATCATCTTAAAGAATTGTTCATAAAACATATGTAAGTGGCAGGTAGATGGGAACTGGCAGGCCTCTAATTTAAATTTCGATTAGAAAAAAATACAGAAATGTATTACATGAGGAACTGCTAAGAGTTGTATGGAATATTGTGGTTTAAGACCTACTGTAGATCTATGTCGGTGCCTGTGAAAGAGAGGATAATTAGTGCCCGTACTCTCAGTCATATCAGACTAAAGGTAATGGGGTGTAAGAAATGGTTCATTAGGCTCTCTCAAGTACTTTTACTGTGTCCATACTATTTATACCAGCAGAAAAAATTCAATGTCTTTAAAATCAAGTCAAAGCATTCGCCTTAGATTCTTCAGTTTAAGAAATAACATTGAGTGATGATCTCTTAAAGTCAAATGGAAAAAAAATGTACATAAAAAAACCTGTTAAACCAGTTTTATTAGCATTCTGTGTCACTCCAAAGCAGTCTCCATGCCTATGCAAATCCTGCCTCCTTCATTTGTGCTTAGCTCTATACGTTTAGCTTGCATAGGGGAAAATTTGTGGACACAGGAAGCAAGCAGGCAAATGCATAGCATTTATTTTCGAGAGAAACATGCATATGGAATATCATTTGCTTTCTGGTCTGAACAAAAGAGCAAACTGGGTGCTGAACAGCAACAAATGTGAGTAAGGGAATGGAAACAATGACTGATAAAAAGGGGTTAAAAAAACAAAATACGCGTAGCTTGACTAAGTGGGGAGGACAGGATGGCATGCTACAAATGTTTGAAGGGTACAGCTATCAAATGAGGGTGGGAAAGTTATTTAGGCTGACAAAGGAAATATAAGTAGGAGTAATAGGATGAAGTTAACAAAGGAAAAATTTAGGTTAAGAATCAGGAAAAGCTTCCTGACAGCAAAATATATAACACAGCTCTGGCGCAATTTCTCATGGGAAGCAGAGAAGCCCCATCACATGAAGCCCTATGCATTTAAAACTAAATTGGAAAAGCATTAGAAAATATAAGGAGAATAAAATATATGACACTTTTCTGCGCACCAGAGGCTGAACTGAATAACTGGGGGCTGCTCCCCCCACCCTCTATTTCCACTTTTTTCTGGTTCTTTGCTAACAGTGTGCCATTTGTACTTTCTAGAAAAGTAACTAGCACAGCAAGGGTAAATTTGGGAGTCAGTCTATTAGCATAAATTACACTATACATCTACAAGATAATAAGGGCATAGCAAAGACACGTTGTACTAATACTGCATGCAATTCTTGAACATACCTCATTTTTTGATTTGCAGTCTTGGGCACCTCCATTTTGAAAATTTGGCCCTGGGTAAGTGCTTAGTCTGGTACCCTTGTAGTCCCTGGCGAGAATTAAATGAGCTGCATTTGACACCTTATGCTCCACAGGTGAAGTGAGAGACACCGCTAAAAACAGGTGTGGAGCATCCACAGCTCCCACTGGCTTGAAGGGGGAGCAGCAGTGCTCAGCATCCTCTGGTGGCAGGTCCTTCCCTTGGATCTCGGGTCGGTAGCTTCTTTCGCACAGGGCTACAGAAACACAAGCCTGGGATTTTGAGCTTGGCGTGGCAGGCAAACGTTTCACAGGGACAGAAAGTGCGAGCAGGACTGCATGATGCTGTGGTGGCCTAAACTTGTACCCCTTTGATTTTGGGCACCAGAAAGGGGCTGCATTAATCATTCCAATTCCCCTGGGATAATATGTTTTTCAATTGACCTTTCTAGGGCACAGATTGGCCCAGTGGCTGTAGTGTATAAGGACAGGTAGGACACTCAACTCTTTAACATACAGACAATGAACACCCGCACCCAAAGAGAATACACAATTAAGGCATCCTGATTAATCTGATATCACAGAACAGACATACAAGGGGCAATAGGCATATCCTGAAAGACGTAAAGAGTAATTATCTACCTATGCAAAATATATACCATGTGCATTTAAGTGCCAATTTAAACTTGGGCTGTTGTCACCTGTTCTAAAATCGCCCTGTGAAAGGAAAAGCTTCTAACTGCAAAATATTATTGGGAGGTTTAGTTATAGTAGCATCACAAATTGCCTTTGCGTACATTTTAGAAGATGTGGCATCTTGATCTGAGGAGATTATGGTTTCCCTCACACAAAAGAACAACTGCATCTTGGCTAAAAATAGTTTGACATGAAAATGGAAGTATCTTGGAGACTTTTGTCTTTATCTATACACAAACAAATGTTCACTAACCCATGACCTCTACCCAGGAAAGCGTTTATGCATAACTTTAAGTTAAATACCATTCAAATTGCAGGGAATACCTCATACGTTTCAGATAAGCTTGTCCTCCAGAGTTTTCTGGGGTACAGGAGCTTGAGTTTTAAGAGCCAGTGAATCAGAACATGTACTCAACTCTTACAGGGTGTTACACAAAGGTGATGAAGCTTCTGTGATTGTCATGAGCACCTGTAGGCTTTTGTGATGACGAAGCCCGACATTTTCCTGCATGCAAATATTGTTCCCTCGTCTCCACAGAAAGAATTTCTGTTTACCCTGAGAATTTAGATTTATTAAAATCAGCCTCTGCAGTCCTTACAGGGACAGAAGAAATGCTCAAAAACTGACTTCAATGTTTGTTGGATTTCTTTTTTTCTCCTGTACTAGGACCACAGGACCACACCATAATTACTCTGTGAGCTGAGTATTGAGCTTTCAGTGCTCCCTGTGTTTAATGTTTGCTCCTGGAAGACAAACTGAAAAATGGTTCATATCTTTTATATTCATTTAGAAAGCAACAACATCTCCTCTATGCAGAATGCAGAATGGAAGCTGCCCTCATGTGTTAGCATGAAAAACATTTATCAAATATTTAGTGACATTCCAGTGTACACTTGCTTTACCTCAAAATCATTCTGTAAATCAGCCTGAATTTGTATTGCTTTTTTAAAAAATTATCTTCCATGCTGTGGAAGTGCTTAGGGGGACCAGTAATAAGCCATGATCCTGCTGTGCCAGGCGCTGTGCAAAGAGAGAACCGAAAGATGTTGCCTGTGTGGAGGAGTTGACACTGATTACATGTGAGTGTGCTAAATGATACCTGCATCGTGTTTACTGCACAAGTTGAAAACTCTGGGGTAATTCTTGCTGGCACCAGGTTCGGCGAAGGTAAGTCAGGTCCCCAGTAAGCTGAAAAAGCAAGGAAAATGCCAATTCAGATGCTGTGCTCTGTGTGGAGGTACAGCACGTCTCCCTTCCCAGGAAGCTGTGAGGAGCACAGCACTTTTGCGATCACTCACACCTGCACATACAGATGTCTTCCTCGGCCTGCCATGACTCATTTCAATACGGTGGGGTATTTCTGCACAGAAATGCCCTTTGTAGTAAACTTTTGGGCCACTTCTCAATTGCACACAGGGCACCTTTGAAAATAAATCACTTTTCATATGCTACTTTGTGGCTTTCTCTAGTTACGTTTCCCGCCCCCCTCCAAAATTCAGGGGAATTCCAGAACATTTTGCAATTAGCTAAGGATTATATTTCCTTATTTTTATTAATTTTATGTAAAGTGGGATTTATCAGTGGAGCATTCATTGACACTGACTTCAATTTATTCTGATGAAACTGACTGACATCTGTGTGTGCTGTTCATCAGTCATAATTTAAACCATTCTTAATTGCATTAAATGTAAATTAAGACATTCAATTTCAGCCATTATTTTTCATAAAACACTGTGAACTGAATTTTAGTGGGTCATGAGATCTTACATTCAAAATAAATAGGGTAAATTCGAAACTTACCATTGATGTTCATATTTCACCCTTTGTCGGCTGTATTTCTTTTGTAGCTTACTAGATTGGAACAATTAATTTTCTCTCTGAAGGGAACATGAATGGCTAAAGATGATGTAGCTGAGTTTTTTAACAAATGACTTTATCATTTCTAGAGCTTGCTTGTTACCACAATGTATTAAATATATTAAGAGAAAACGCAATTAACCTTTCCTCTAAACCAAATGACAAATTAAAACAGAAAACGCAAACCATGCCAGAATCAGCCCTCTGATTTTGAATTCACAAGGCTACGCTGCTGGATTTATTTGCTGAGCTTCCTTGAGGAGGTTTTGCAAATCAAAACCTGTTCAGCATTGAGGGTTTGGGTCAGGCAACGGTCGAAATAACAGGAGGACGTGCAAGCTGCCTTTGCTGTAAAGGAGGGTGGAGTTCAGTGAGCGGGTTGGGGGACTGTCCAGCAAAGGTCAAATATCTCATTTTTGGAAGTTAAGACCAAAGCTCCAGCTTAGTCCGGTGGATCTGGTCCCAAATGACTAACACAGCAACCAGCAAACCCCAACAGTGAGGACGTGATTTTTAAAATCAAGTGTGTTTTGCTCCAGATCGAGGGATTGACTGAACGCTGTGGCTTAACGAAGGGAGCATCCCTACCAAGATCTCTTTTTATTGGAGTGCAGCAGGACTCGGCTTGTCCCCAGCCTGACGTGGTGACCTTGGCTATGCTGAACTCGTGGCAGGGAAGGCCACGGCCACCCCTGGAGCAGCCCTGTCCGACCCAGCCTGTGCTGGGGGGATCACCCCCAGAGCGAGAGACAGCTTGTGCCCATGGGGCTCACCCTGAGAAAGTCCAGAAGGCTAGATCCTGGCAGCTGGGCTACTGAGCTGGTTTGCAGGATGGGGCTCTTGGGGAACAGCTGCAGGGTTTCTCTCTCTGGTTCCTTGCTGTGGATTTGAAAGAGCAGTTACCCAACTGTTTGCCACTTTATACTGCAGGACTCCTAGTCTGGGAGTGGGTGGCATGGCGGTGTGAGTGAGTGTCTGCACTGGTTTAAAGCAAACGATACACGCATTTGTCAAAGCGTTCCAGCTCGGCTTTAGCACCCGCCTTGTCACGTCTCTAGATCATGTGCCCAGAGAGCGCTGGTGTGAAATGGTGCTGAACCCACCCGGTGCCAGCTTTCTTCCCAGCCCACCATTAAGGAAGTCCCTGTTAAACAGCTAAAGCTCTGGCGTGTGCCAAATCAGGACTCTGGTCCTGGGATTCACCCTTACAAGTCACTGAGTAAAGGCTGCTCTTGTGGCTACAGCTCTTCAGAATGGAGTGCAAAAGTTGGCCAACATAAGTGGGGACCACAGGCCTCCCCTTACATGTGTAGTAAAATTTTATATAACTACTATATATGACATTTACATTCCCATGCCAGTTCAACTGATGGAGAATGAAGTGTTGCAGTAAGTCTGGAGACAGGTAGTGATGCAATCATTCTCCCAGTTTCTTGCTATTAATATATGTCTCTTACTCATTTTTAAAGATAGAATAAATGAGAGTACTGAATATAAATGGCTTTTGTAAGTCACTGAGGTCAGTGAAGCATGTCATTGTTTGCAACTTGAATTCCATGAAAGTACTGGCTGGCTGAGAGGCACACTATATATTTTTCTCATAAATAAAAACCACAAACAATATTCAGTATGTTTAATGATAATTATAAAATAATACTGTGTACAATGAGTTTCCAAAGCCAGAACTAGTTGTGAGTGCTTAATAATATGACCTTATGGTGTCATCTTTAGTGTACGTGATGCCTATATGCCAGCAATGTATAAATTATTTCTCTGGCTGTACGTTAGCAAACATTTGATTATGATTTATTTTGATTATGAATCTCTGAAAGATGAAGTAAGTTCTTTAATATTAGCATTACTAATGATTTTAATGAGGCATTAAAAATGTTGCAGTATTGTAGGAACATTTTTCTTTTTTAATATTATTTCATTAATAGTTTACATGAATGTTAATGTTAAATTGATTATGGAACCTGAAAGAGTAATCCACAAAATGTCAAAGTGCCATTAGCACAGTGAAAGAGCCCTCCAAAGGCAGGGATCTGGTAAGAGCTAATGAGATATCTCTGTACCACATAACACTGAAGCAGCTTTTTCTAAAATTAAGACTGAAAATTAGGTTTTAATATCCTTCACTTTGGGACTCTCCAGCCATTTCAGCGACTGACTGACTCACACATGCAAAAAGCCAGCTCAGACCCCGAGCCCAGAGACTCCCACAGAATTCGGTCTTATGTACCTGAGCCTCAGTTAAAAACTTAAAAAAGCCAACTGCAAAAAGATTTAAAAAAAAAAAGGTCTTTCATAGGATGCGATGACTGCATTACCCATCTCTCGACACCTCTGCAGAGTGGATCAGCCATAGAGATTTGTGGTTCACATGCAGTAAGTACTGTAGGTATCACTCTTCAGTTGAACAAGAGCGAGCACAATGAACACTTCCAGTAAATTTTACAAAGCAAGTTTTTAGCTAATGCTCAGTTTTCTCACCCCAGAGGGCAAGTCTGTTTAGAGGAACACGTGGAAATATGCTGCATTAGAAAACCTAAATGGCAATAGTGGATAAGGAGGGCTGGGGAAGGATCTGACACACATGTGTGAGGTACTCCACTGATTCACAAATTTGGGAGGCAGGGATGTTTCGAGATACTTGTCCCACAGCAGCTCTCACTTAAGCAACCGGCACTTACACAGCAGATGAACCAAGGTCTCACTGACCTTGGCAGCTTTACAGGGGAAAAGTTAATGTAAAGATGAAGTGTTCTCGAAAAATTTAATCTATGTGTTACGTAAATCCATGCAGTTATGTGCTGTCTATATATGTCTTGAATTTCCAATGATAGTTTTATTGTGGCTGGGGCAAATAAAATTTACTCTCTAGATCTGATTTCTTATATTATAAGAAGAAATTAAGAGGTGAACTGGGTCATTTTATGGTTTTCCCCTAACTTAGTCCCATGCTATGGAATATATGAGTATCCAGGGATGCTAATTTGTGTAAAAACACCATGTTCACACCAGAGCGAAAGGTATATTGTCTTTTAAGTATGACCACCAATAAGCATGCCTGCCTGCAGCCTCCCAACAGCCCAACAGCTGCTATGATATTCCACATCAAGTCTTGACTACTGATGTCCAAGCCTTTCTCACAGCAGTTATTTCCAGGATCCCAATTTCACCACCACAACCAGCCTTCTCCCAGCACCTTTCAAACAGGCATGGCCAGAGGTTTGGATATCTGGGGGTTCTAGGCCCATGGGGACAGCCCCAGGACACGATGTCAGGGCAGTGGAGGTGGCCCTCGTATCTTCAGCCTGAAGCACACTGGAAGTGGGTCAGGGCTTTGGCCCAACACAGCACCCTTTGCTTATTTGAACTGCATCCTAAAAACACTAAGTCCTTGCATCATGGCAGCCAAAGCTGTGAGGTGTTGAACTTCTTGTGGTGTCTAAGTTCAAGTCAAAAGGAGGATTTCAGACTTTCTACAGTATGGGGCTGCCAGACACCGGCTCCTTTGCGGGCGGTGCAGGGAGCTGAGTGCCCAGCTGCAATCTGGAGGTAGGCAAGGTGCCAGCCTGGCAGCTCTGGGTGGTGTATGATCTGAACAGTGCCAGGTGTCCCTCTTCAGGGTCTTCCAAACAACCACAATGCTTGAACAAACCCCAGGCAGCAGCAGGTGCTGGAGGGAAACCCCGGTCCTCCACAGCCCAAAGCCGTACTGTGCCACCCTCATCCCTCCAAATCATCTTCCTCTGAGCCGAGGCTCAGGCTGAAGCAGAGCAGAGAGTTCAGCCCCAGGTGGGGTTGATATCTCTCTCTCTCTTGTCCAGGTAAGACTCTTGTTGCAGTCTGGTAATGGTAATTAATTAGACCAACAACACCCTTAGGAAAAGCACTTCTCTATCATAGATGAGGAAACTGAGGCTCCATAGCCTATAGCCTGATGCTGCTTGGCCTCTATCTGTCAAAACCAGTGAAAACACTTTCCTGGGCTACATGAAAGGACTACAATCCTTGCCCAAAGGAAGAGATGGTTCCTATGGACAATACTCATAGACTACTCATTATTGCTGGAAACAAAAGGGCTTGGGGAAATTACTCTAAATCCCTGTATTACAAAATTCCACAATGGATGTTACTCCCTCTACCTTCCCCATAAAGATTCCTTGGTTGATTTCATAATTCACAGAATATCTTAATTCAATTTCAAATTTTTTTTTTTTTTTAATAGGAGAACTGGGTTGAAAAAGGGGTTGAATAATTCCTTCTACCACATGTTGTTTGTGTCCCCTCAGTTGGAAAACTGGCTTAATGTAGGTTCGCCCAATACGTGGACTAAAGTCAGCAAAGCTGGTCCTGAGCATTGCTCCACGGCTAGAGTTCTTCCGGGTTTGAATTACTCCTCGCTTCTCTGTGGGGCAACGGGCAGCAAAACGCAGTTTCGAGTAGCCTTGAGAACACACTTAGCTGTCGAGAGGCAGAAGGAGGAGGCAGCAGCCTCTTTCCTTTCCGCTCCCACCTTAGAAATTAGTGGTGGCAACCTTAGTCATCAAACCAACAACTTAAAAAGACAGTTAAATAGTTAATAAATAGATCATTTTCCAATAACAAGGAGAGAGAAGATTGGCTGAGAGAGAGGTTTCTGGCTTCTGAGCAGAATTCCTCATTCCTCTCCAAGTCCATGCAGAGCTCTTCTTCATTTTGATTTCACTTGGGAGTTCTGCACAGAAGCTGATGGTATGATCTGGTCCATTATACTTCAGAGGGCACATATTTATGATACCATTTGTTTATGTAATCTAAATATTCCAGCTTGCATGTGATATATGGAAATTACAAATCAGCTCAATATGACATTCTGAGTGCAAGGAGTATGTTTATCCTGTAAAAACATGTTTTGTTAAAAATGAGTGATAAGATTAATACGACACTAAACTGCACTGGATTACTCCCTATACTCTTGAAGCAAACCTAACGGCCTCTCCCTGCACTCGTATGCAGAAGAAACTTCCACCAAGCTTAATAGGGATTTTCCCTATGTAGACACCATAGGCTTGGCCCTTCATCTGTTCCTAACACTGGCGAATAAGCAGAGTTAACCTGGAATCCTTTGCCATTTGCAAACCAGTGTGCTGCTTTCCTGCTAGGGAGATCTCAGGGTGAGTTCATTTTCAGCTGAATATGTCATTAAGGAACAGGATTTATTAATGACCTATTAATGCAGACAGAGTCAAATTGAGCTCTGGTGCAAATCCTCTAGGATTCAAAGGAAATACACAACTGCTCAGGGGGCACGTGGTGTGTATATGGCTAGTTCCTGCCATCAGACGTGGATATATAGGCAATATTAAGTATTCTGTTTAACACTGTACACTTATATTCATTACCACTCATAATAATAAAAACTTCCCATTTTACAGCGACATTTATTTACCACTGGTCATCAGCCCAGGCAGAAGAACTCCCAGTTCACTCCTGTATATAATCTCAGTGTCTGTCATTCACATGTAGAAAACTCAGCTCTCTATTTAGCACAATGTTGGTGAAAGATAGACATTTACAGGGCCCCTCTGCCTTGAGCTGTTCCATCAGTGCATGGAAAGCACCTTGCAGCCTGTGACAAGCGCAGCAGATCGGCACTAAATCAAAAATCAGTGCCAGCCAGGGATCTAAGCCACCATGAAGGTCACAGCCATCAGCTGCATGCCATCTCAATCCAAACAAAACATGCTGGATACAGGGGGATTTTCACTACTCACAATAGGAGACAAACACATCGTGTTAGAGTAATCCCCTGATAGCAGTGAAATGGGTAACTGACCTTTTAAATACTTTTGAGTATTTAATAAAACTTTGAAAACAGAGAAAGGAGGTGTTGGTAATTTTTGGGTGCTTTTTATAGTGTAACTGAAACGTCGGCTCTGTGCCACAGCAACCCAAAATGTTAACAAACAATTTTTCTCCCAGTGCTGGAAGACCTCTTATGTTTTAAAAGGCTCATGAAATAATTCTCTATATTAAGTTTTTTTCCCCAAATAAGTGCTCCCTGTTCAGAATAATTTTGTCTATTGAATGCTAAGAAACTTACCCAAGTATCCTTAAGTGGTCAATTAATCTGAAAGAGATTTAAGTGAAGATACAGTTGTGTACGATACCTTTCCTAAAATTGTATCCCAAAGCAATGTCCAGAGTTGCATACTGTAATAGCAGCACAAAGTTAAATGAGGGGAAAATGGAGGGATGGGAGTTTAAGTAAGGCAGTCAAGGTAGTCTACCCCCTGAGTTGAAAGGAGATGAAGAGAGATCAAACGGCAGGATCTGAACTGACCAAGCCGTGTGCCTTCTCTCAGCCAGGCTGCAGGAGGGGAACCAGGCATCCGGCAGTGCTATGTATGAACCCCCACACTGGTACAGACATGTGCGGACTGATCTTCTAACTGGGGTCTGCGCAGGAGGTGCCTGTGTCATACGTAGCTCTCCATCTTTCCTCCCTAGAAAGTGGCGTCGAAAAACCGTTTCCCTCTACAGGACTCCTCAGGCTCAAGAGGACAGAGAAGGAAGAACAGCGATGGAGGTGAAAAAAGAAATACTTCCTTCCCCTGTGGCCACCAGTGGCCGATCTCCCTGCTCAGCCCTGGGCACTGGAGCTTGGGGTTTCCTCTCCTCCCATGAGGGCTTCACCACTGGGGCAATAGGTTGGCCCACAGTGCACCTGAGCACACAGGTTTCTGTTTGGGGTGCCCTGGCCTTCTGCAAGTTTCCCCTGGATTCACAGAGAGCTTGGGGGAATTTGGGGGTTTAGGACTAAACCCCAGCATCATTCCACTAATTTAGCCCCTTCTCTTTGGATCTATTTCAGAGCAAACTCCCTAAGCTAAATGCCTAAAAGAAAAATGCCTTCCCTTTCCCAGGTCCCTTCCCTCAGGCTTTGCTAAAGGGGAGCCCTGTCCATTCCTCAGGATGAACTATGTGCTCTGATGGACAGGGTCTTTATTTCCCCAGCTCTACAGTAACTTAAGTTCCGCAGCTGAAAAGGAAAAAATACAAATATGCTGCCTCTGTGTCTGTGTGCGTGGCATACAGAGTGTGGGAGGGCAGGATGATTTCCCTTCCTTTGCTATCCTGGATTGCAAAGTTCATGTGCAACTGCATGAGAGGAGAATGAGGCCCCCTTGGAAATAAAATGACTAGAAGAGGGAAGGTAGAACTGCTCCCCCTTGGAGATGTCACCTCCTGCTTTGGGAAGGACCATTCATGTTAGAAATGTAGAATGTATAAAACAAAAAGAAAGGCTCTGAATGGGTAGTATAGGAATAACATTTATTTAATCTATGTGAGCAGATCTACTGAAGTGTCTAAGCTTATTTTAGCTATGGTATTTCAGTCTTTGACAGATTAATTGGCTGCGCCATTAATTATACAGATAGCTAATTTAAATAAGATACAAACAAAGGCACTGGGTCAGGCTACAGGTTCATCGGTGCCCAGCAGTGGATACATTTTCTTAAGCAAAGAGTGTAAGGAGCAGGACACATACAGAAGTAATCCCTCCTGTACCGTACTTCCATGGTTGTGGGAATAAGCTTCAGCTGGATGTTGAACTGTATTGTTTAAAAGACACCAACGGACCTACCTGTCATGAGACTGCCTATTCCTTTCCTGAAACTGTTTCAATGCACTTTCCTAAATAAAGACGAAAGACCTGTCAATGTGTTTTTGGGGAAAAAATGTTTCTCTTAGAGGAGAATATTTGTAAACATGAATAGCATATTTACATCACTTTACTGCTCTAAATGCTCATTTTGCTATTAAAAAACCGTGTGCATCCATGTACATGTGGCTGATTAATAGATCATTTTATACAGGTTATGTAGATCTTATTTTTGTGTCAAAATTATATATGTCAACTATATACTTGCACACACAAACACACACAAGAACTCCGCAACCTGTAGTAGGGTGTTCCAACTACCAGCTGCCAACTAAAGGCAGTGTATTCGAAAACCAGGTGCTGTGAGGCCATTGCGAATAGAGGGAAACCCGACGGCCTTTTTCCCCAGCACGAGAATTTCCCCGGGATCGCGGAAAAACCCAAAACGGTGCCGGGAAAATGTGCGCTGTGGGCGGCTGCCACCTGGTGGCACCGGGGGACGAGCCCGAAGCGGGGGGACCAGAGTCCGGCTCTGGTTTTCCTCCTTTCGGCTGAGACCCAGGGTCAGGATTTTGTCTTCGCTGTGCCAGAGCTTTCGGTAAACCCATGCGCATCTCTGAACGGTATTATTTGATTTAATTCTCCTTAACGGCTGTTTTGTAGACTCTCAAGTGAGGGAGGCGCTTGAAAAAGAGCCAGCGTGAAGTGTCCTTTCCTCTTTCCTTTTTCTTGTTAGTTAACAAAGTTTTTGTATTCATCATTCATCAGGAGTCAGCCTGGGAGTGTGCTCTGTTTAAACGCTCTGGCTTTTCACTTAATGCATCCCATCTGTTTCTGAAATAAATTGCAATAATCCGTGTTTAATGTTAATCAATGTATTACTAAATATGCAAATTATATTAAAAGACGTGGTTTGAAAACGCTTTCATTTGTAAATATGGTAGCTTAAAACAGGAAGCATATCTAAAAGCCATTTAGATACAGTAGCCTAACTCTAACAGTGTGGCTGATTTATAAAGCGGTTTGCAAGTTGATCTTCCTCCCACAAGGGGATATGTAAAACTGTTGCATATCAGATTTTGTTAACATCTGATGGGTTACTGCTAACAGTGTAAAAGCCTAATATTCACAACCATGTCTCTTATTTAAATTAAAGCAATCTTATTCCAGCTTTCTAATTTTTGTGCTCATCCTAACATATGAATTTGCATGAGGAGTTTATAAATCACAGTGAAAGCAATTTGAACAAGCTTTTTAATCAGTGCTACATCTTAGTGCCTGATTTAGGTAATTCATTGTCTAAGGGGGTCTTCTGGCCTCTCCTTCTCCTTTTTGGGAGACCTGGTCTATCAAGCTGGCTGTCCCTGATGGTAGTGGCCACAGCCTCTCCTCTCCAGTGCATCACTTCACAGGAGGGTCCTATGCAGGGCCCTTGCAATGCCGCTTGCATCACCAATGTGGCTCTGCACCCCAGCTCACAGAGGTCCATTGCTTGCGCTGCTGTTAGACGTACAGTAGAGGGTTGTTTGCACTCGTTGACTTTCCATAGGGCAGTGGTGTTGCCTGTCATGGAAGTGCATGTGCACAAAGTTTACAGGCAGGACATGGCCCCTGTGCCCAGCCTCATGGCCCTGAACGCAGGAAAGGAAACACTGGTGAGGAGTGTTGGAGAGAAGATCCAGCTGGGAAGATGGATGTGCTGAGATGTTCTGCAAACAGAGGTGGCCCTTTGTGGTCTCGGGCCAAGGTTAGCCATTGCCTCTCTTTTTTTTTTGCCTTGTTTTCTTGTTCACACTCCTGCTACCCTCACTAGACAGACTACTTGATGAAATCATCACTTCTCCATGGCAGAGCAGCCCTACCTGGAAGCCCTGGGTACCGCAGGCAAGGGCGGTAGGAGAGGGAGCTGTGACCACTGCAGCAGTTGTTCACAATAAGGTGGGGGGGACCCCAGGAGGTGCTTATCTCCATGGCTAGGGCTCACTGTGTGGGAGCAACCACTGCAAGTCCCATCCTTCCTTGAAAATTGAAAGTATCTTTTGATAGTTTTGTAGTTTTCCCTCAGCTGGCAGCATTTGCTCAGTTTGTGTTTAGTTTGACAACAAGTTATTTTTCTTTCCCCGTGCTGTGTTATAGAAAAACCTTGATGTTTCAGGATGTAAGTCAACCTCTAAACACAGTTGTTTGAAAGGCAGCTTACCCCTTACCCTGGGAAATGGTCAAGTCATAACTGCATGTGAGGCAGTTTCTGGTTTGCTTTTCTTTCTTTTTCCTTTTTGCAGCTTCCTGTGAAGCAGCCAGTGAAATGTACTGAGACATCCCAAAGTAGAAGGACCAGGAGACCAATTTATTGTAAACTCACCTGTGCTTGATTGGGATCTCTTGGATCCTTTCATATCTGCTGTAATTTCCATACCCTTTGGAAATGTAGGCACCACTCCGAATGAATTTGGGACTAAGAAGGAGCAAATCTGGGACAGTTTTGACTGGACCTCTTTCAAAGGACCATTTGATGATGTATTACTAAATGTGGCTTTGCCACAGTTTTCATGAGAAATTGAGCACAAATGACTTAGTAGCTAAGTTTTGCTAACTTTTTAGATGTCCTGAAACTCAGACCTGGTCTTTATATATGTGAGCAAACCTCTCAGGAGCTAAAAGTGGGAGCAAAATTAGCACAAACCCTGTGAACCCAAACTGTTGAGTTCCATGTGGCTCTATTTGTGACACCACTGCTACAGGTCAATAGCCCTGTAACAACACATACCAGGCAGAGAGGGGGAGAGAGAGTGAGTGCTACTGATTTACTGTCATGCATTTACGTTCAAACATATGGAGAAGGTCCCCTTTTTGCCCTGTAAGCTTAATAAAAGTATTTTGGGAAATGAAAAGCTGAGGAGTAAATAAAAAACTCCTACTTTCTCCTGGAGAAGAAACAAGAGGGACATGCATACAAACAAGAGGATGCAAACCTGTTAGAGAAACAGCTGGATTATAGGGTTGAGGGCTGTACTTGCCCACATGGCATGGAGCTCTGTGGGAAGGTTAAACTGATGAACTAGTTGAGATTTCCCTGTTGGTTCCTTGTGTGTGGCACTTAAGGGACTGATAGCACAGGTCTAGGCACTCCCAAGGGTACCCCGGACAGGGTGGCTCAGCCCCCTGTCCCTCCTGGTGGGCAGAAGCCATATGTGAGCTTCTCCCAGCAGGCACTTCTCACTGCCACAACCCTATAAGTTGAGTGCCCACTTCTGGGTCTGAAGTAGCAGCTTGGTTTGACTTCTTCTTCACAAAGCAGTGCTCTTCCTTCATGTCACGAAGCCTGGGGTTTGCCTTTAGCCCTCTGGGGATTTCTGTGATGGCATTGTGTTTGGTGACTGAGATTGCCCTCAAGGAATTTTTTTTTTTAATCTCATCTAGTCAAATAGGAAAAGTTAAAGTAACAAGTAGTTCTGGAATGAAGATCCCTATTCATAGAGGATTTATTGACAGTACCTTTGAAAGTACTGTTTAATATGCAAGGTAAACAAATTAAAAATCCCAGCTTGTGGTCAAAGGGCATTCACAAATTAGAAATGACCCACTGCCTGCCCTGAGAGTGCTAATGATGTAAAAGCTGAGAGGAGCTGAAGCCTCTTGGGAGAAGAGAGTGGGTCAGAGGGGCTTGTGTTGAATGTACCAATCTGTTTGGCTTTGACAGACTCTTTGTCTAACTTGGGAGATGACAAGAAGAGCTGAGCCGTCTGGCAAAGGTGGGGATATCTGTCTGAACGAACCCGCAAGCTTTATGTATTCATCATTTTGTATTCGCTTAACTGCTGGTACCTCTTGACTGCCTGAGACCAGACAAAACACTCCCCATTGCCAGCAGCTACAGGGAGAGAGAAGCAGCAGCCTGAGCCAGTATCTAAAAGGGTGACACAAGAAGGGTCTTAAACCACAAATCCAGTAAATCTGTTTTGCTTCACAGCTGTTTTGATCACAAAGGTGGTCTCTAACCCAGAGCTGAGAAAGCAAAAAGGTCATCCAGTAAACTATGCATCTACCTATCATTCAAAAGCTGTTATGGAGAGTGGAGCGCAAGTGGTGGCAGCGTTGGTATCAACTGCAGCAATGCACTGGTGAGGTCTGAAGGCTGAGCTGGGTGTCTTGGTGCTGCCAAGGACCACATGTAGGAGCCAGTCTTCTCTCCAACACTGACCCTTGACCTCCAAACTACACTGCTACTCAGGAAAGGCTATCCTGTCCTTTTTTTTTTGCCCAGCTGGGCTGTTTTGGGGGTCATGCAAATCCACTGGGGATTCTTATACTTTGCACAAGAAGGCAAAGGTCTGTCCCCAGGGATGCATTCACAATTTGCCTTGACTTTATCAAGAATTTCAGTGAAGTTCTGGCCCTACTGAAATAAAAAAAAAGCTGTGCCATCAACTGCAGATAATGCCAAGATGGACATCTAGATGCATAGCCAGGTGGATATCCATAGAAATCCAGATGGATATCTAGGAAGTGCAGGTGGGGGAGCCTGGCCATTCTTTGGCTGCTGTATGAAGGAAAAAGATTTTCCCTCATCCTTTTCCTTGGCTTCTCTTGAATTCTCACTTGGACCCAGAACTGATCCAGCTATGATGTCACGTGGACACAACTGCTGCTACAACAAAAAAAAAAGAGATGGTGGTTCCAAGCCTATATCCACAAAATAGCACTCGCAGAAATTGCAATGAATAAAATTGTTCAACAATCAAATGTGATTTTAAAAGCTGCTGCTGGAGAAGGCCTGACTGGCAATGCAGCAAGTTGGCTGGACAGCAGCAGAGCTGCTTCAGCTGCTTTGGAAGCCTCCACATTTCAAAAGCTGTTCCTGATTTTTTGATATCTGTTTAGAACCCCCTGGAGATGCATTTTCCAGAGGCACTGACTACTGACAGCTGTGGACAACCCTCCTTTGGTGGACAGTGCTCAGCACTTCTGAAATTGGACCTAAAGCCTGGCACCTCAGATCAAAGCACCCCAAAATGTATTCATTTAAGATGGAAGCTACTGGGATTTGTTCTGGAAAGGTCCACTAGTATTTAGAGCCTTGGTAGTTCTTGATGGGAAACATGTCTAACTGCTGAACATGTGTCTAGGAGAGAAGAGCAAGAGATTGACCAAAGATTTCCTTTTTAAGCTCTTAACTGAGTGAGTCCTTGCCACTTCTCTCTCACCTCCACCCTTTCCCTAGCTCATGCCCAGGAGGTTCCCCTTGAGCCTTCCAGGGTGCTGAACATGGCCAAAGTTGCTGGGCCACAGCACCACCTCATTTGGATCTGCCCCAGAGCACCACTCCTTCTTCATCAGTTTTGAAGAGCCTCAGAGGGGGGAGAGGAGCTATAGGCCTGATATTTCCCCATCCCCTGACAAATGATGGGAGCTGTGGCTAGCCCCAGGGTAGGAACATTTGTCCCCTAATTCAGTCAGTCAGGTTGAGGCTGCCTATCTGGTGGCTTTTTGTAAAGAAGCAGCTAGTGTCTGTGAACAGCGATAACTGGGCTTTTTCATTTCTTTGGCTGCATGCTGCACGACAAAATGCTAAAGCCATCTGATTCAGAACAGAAGCATCCACAAATGTTTCCTGATGCTTTTAATGTAAGTGTCATCACCTGAACTGGGTTACGCTTTACTATGGCTGAGTTCCCACAGTTGAAACAGGAGCCATATTATCTCCTGATGAATTCACGGTATGTAAGGCTCTACCAAAGCAGCTGATCATTGGTTTTTAAAAACTTGTGTTCAGCTGAGATATGAGCTTTAATCATTATCAACTGGGCTCAGCAGTCCTCAGAGCCTACATTTTTGTCATCTCAGAAACATAAGACAGTTTTTACTTATGTGGATTCCCTCAAGTACAGTCCTGTCACAAAATTTCACATGGTATCTGCTAGACACCATCCGCTGAGTCCTTATTTAATTGAAGATGAGTAGTGAGACAAAGTGAGACTATGCCACAGGGCTTGTGTTCTCACAAGTCTGTGGACAAAACAGGAGGTATAAACAGGTGTGCAAGATCACAATGATGGCATAGTAAAGACGTGAGAAAGGAGAGCCCAGCTGTTGAGGTGGAGAACAAGAACATATCTGGGAAAGAACAAAAAATTTTTGGAAGTACAGGAAAGTACATAAAAGTACAGGGAAGTACTTAGTTGCTCACTTTGTTGACTTCACTAGGAATGAATGAATTAGCTATTGAAATCTAGCAGAAAAAGACACACCATGATCCTGGTGCTGGATGTTATAGCCAGACAAATTTCAAGGTGCTTTTAAACATTTTTAAATGGTGAAGTGAATCAAGCCCTGGAGTAGCTTGACGACGTATGTGCCAGGTTCTGTCATGCAAGATCCCTACATGGAGAGCAGCTGCCTTTATGAAGACCTGCTGCAGTTTGCATGGAAGCTTGCTATAGAAATGGTTGGGTGAAGTTTTCTGGTCTGTGTTGCATGGAAGATGAGAGTTACCAAACGTAGTAGCTCCTCCTGGCTTAAAACTTATTTCTGAAGAGTTGGAGTTTTATAGGAAGAATGCCTGGGAGGAAAGAAGAGGAAATGTTTAGAAAGGACTGAAAGCCTATTAAAATGTCCTGCAAGGCAAGACACCATGGAGACCAGTGCACTCCTCAAGAAAGTAGTATTGAAAATAGAGATAACCTGGCCCAGTGTTCGTATCAACACAGCGTGTCCTATTCTAAGAGGAAAGCAAGAGAGGAGTATGATTCTGAGGATCCCTGTTTAGACAGGGGAACCAATTCTCCTGAAATTCCTGTTGCTTTTACACTGGCTTTGTTCTTTTGACCAAGGCTCCCAGTCCCATCGGTCACCCATCTTAACTGTTTTTGTGCCCTTTTTTTGCCATTCTTGTCATGAAGAGAACAGTGTAGGAAAACAAGCTCTTGGGAATCGTTTGTGCACTAAGTGGAAGATTGCAGCTCTCACCTAACTTTCCTTGCAGCCCAGATGCAGCATCTGCCTGTACTTGCTCTGGGAAACCACCAAGGCAAATTTCATACTGGAGGAGGTGAGGAAAGCCAGCACAGCAACAGGACAAATGACACAGCTGGTCAGCTGGCACTCAAACACACTATGCTACACCATCCAGACTCTTCTGCCACAAAATTAGCCTTGAGAGCAACATTCTTAAGCTTCCAGCTGTACATCGTGCAAGGATTTATGAGATCAAGGCCAAAGAAAATGGGGCCCTCTCCTGACTTAACCTTACTCATTACTTCAAGGGGGAATTTGTATGNGACTTTATAGTCAGACTTGGATATCACCTTTTATGACTGAGCCTTTACTCCTTCAGATATTTAGTTGCCTGCTTCCCAGTTACTTGACTGGAATGAACGAATGAAATAGAGAAATATTTTCAAGGATTTGGCTTTAATCTGTTTTTCTGAGTGGGAAGACTCCTCTTGAATAACGGAAATGTTATGCCACATGAAAACCAGTTATCAGCATGTGGCCCACATAGTATTTGGGCAACGTACTTAAACACAAACTTGCCTTTAGTATTTTAGTGAGTTAATTCAAACAGTGCACATTGGAAATGTGACGGAAATACTTTGCCAGATTGGACCTTGGCAAATAAACAGTGAAATTTCCTCATCAACCCCTTCCTCAGCTCAGAGAGCAGAGCAAGGTATATGTATCTTTTAATCCCATCTAATTGTGTAGCTGAAGTGGGTCCCTAGTAGCTTTGCGCCAGCCTGGTGCACCAGGACAGGAGCATAGGAAGGCATTTCTCAGAGCAACCACCACCTCTGTCTGTACAGGCCCTTTCCGAGGCTGCGCATGTGTCATTACACACCCACTCAGGGCTTTTGACACCAAAACCTCACTTTTAATCAAAAATCCTTCTCATTTCCCAGCCAGCTTCTAGTAAGTGTCTCCATGATACACTAGGGACAGTGGTTCTCCCCTTTCCTTGGTTGAGCTGAATTTCTGGTGTCACCTGGTGTGATCAGTCTTGGGGGTTACGGTGACCGCTCCGTGCTCACATATGGGTGTGAATTAATCTTTTCTGACTGGGGGACCAGAGTTGTACATAATGCAGTGAGTGAGGTCTTGCTAGCATCCTGTGCGTTGGTCTTTATAAATCCATCTCTGTACTAGAAGTACCTCACTGTTGCAGTTGCATAGATTAGTTGCACAGTCCCATCACACTGCCAATGCATTCCTATGGCCAGGAACTGGGTGTCACCCAAAGAGAATTAAACAATTAACAGTAGGGGACATTCAACAACCTCTTTTCAAGGCCCCAGAGGACACCAAGAAGTGACCCGTCCTCTCATTGTGGTGACTTAATGTGCTGTAGGTATCGAAGGCTTCTGCTGAGCCACGAGTATTCACTACAGCTAAGGCAGTGAGGCTTTTTACATTTTGGACCTCTTTGCTGCATGCACAATACTTTACTATGATCAGCTGCCCAGCTATATTTTTCCTCTCAAGAGGAATTTTTTGTAAGGGCAAAGGAATCTCGCAACCATTTCTGAATTAGGGAAGAAAGGAATACCCTGTGACCATTTTTACACTTACTGTGAAGGGGACAGGCTGTTAAAATTATAAGTATATGCTTAACACTTAACCGTACCCATACCTAAATGCCACTAGAAAACACAGGATGAAAAAATGTGATTGACAAATAGGAAGATAACTAAACAGAAATATGCCACATGCACAGTACAAGACAGTCTAAAAAGAGTTATTCATAAGTCTGTGCACAAATATACATCGCTTTGTTTCAAAATTGGTTTAAATTCAAAGGAGTTTTTCATCCATCCAGTCCAAAGCCCAGTGATACCACCTGCAAGTGACTAGTATGAACTACAGCTTAGCCCCTAAAAATATAGTGAAATGACTTTTCAGATGTGCTGTTGAGAGTTTTACGGCTGAAACACAACACAACAGATGAAAACTTGAACTTTAAACTTTCCCTCTGTGTCTTCTGGCTACCCACAGTCTTACACTGTCGCAGCAATTTGGGTTTTGTTGTTTAGGAAGTGTGCTTGATGATACTCTGACTTACTGTTTCTTCCTAAAGTACGCTCTGAAATACATCCAGGGCACTGTGTAGGTATGTTTTTTATTTATGACCTATTACATACCAATGTATTTTAAGCAGTAATTTAAATTAGCTCTGTTTGCTTTATTAAATATGATTACTGCATATTTGTGCTGCTGTATCCCACTGGAATCCTAAAGAGGGACAAAGATCCCATTTGTCTGAGTGCTGCACAAACACAGACTGAAACGGTCCACCTTTCAAAGAGGTTATAATCCAAATACAAGTGAAGAGATTGCAAGGAGACGTAGATGGGGTAGCCTGTGGTGCACGTGATTAGGTGACGGTTTTGGTCACTGCCATAAGGACAACTTGCAGCACATCAGCCCAGTGGTTTCTAAGGAAGTTGTGGGGTTTGTTGCACATGAAAGTTGGAAGAAGGGATTTGGGGGGGGGGGTTATATGTGAGGTTTTTTTGTGGGCACTCCTCTCACACATTCAATACGGTGTGGGAGAAAGCCCATAGGCGTTCACCAGCAAAGCAGTGGCTGGACATGAGATGGCTGAAAGGGGAAAAACACAAGAGTGACACTAGACCCCAACCTTTGAACCACAAGTTGATGGGGAGAGAAATGCTTCAGCAGGGAGCAACTTGGATGAGGAGCTACCTGGGGTAGTCTGAGTCAATCTCTGTGGGAGTCATCCCTCCTCTGATGACTGAGGGAGCTGAAGATGAACCATCAGCACCCTCAGCACCTAAACTGAGTGTCTGAGTTAGGAGGTACAAGTTGTGCTCTTTGCAAAGGGCTGCCTGTTTTTACTCCTGGAAGGGAATGGAAATCCCACCAGAATCCCTTTGGTATCTTGTAGCCATAATATTGAATTCTGCCTGGATTTCATCATGACCCAGCGTCAGTTAACACCCATGTGTTGTAAAGTATTAGACATAATTGGATTTACACTTTTCTCATAACGTTTTTGAAATGTAACTAATTTTACTGTAATTGTGATCTTTAAAATTTGAATGGTATCTTTTATTGAATAGCTGTTGCAGGGCATCATCAGCTTATGGACTTTCATATCTGGAGTATAGTATAATTTACATCATTCCATTAAATGTCTATCAGATTTCAAGCTGGGTTTGAGGCTACTGCATTTGAATTACCAAAAAGTATACAAATTGGAAAAAAAAAAAGGATCAGAGTATGGCTGTAATTTTTTGGTTCAAATCTACCATAGGGTGAGGAAAATTTCTTTTTAAACAAAAGAGTCAGATCCATTCCTTCTGAAAACAAATAATTTAGAAAAACAAGGTTAGAATGCCACCTGGGGGCTTATATTGCCATCACACTTCACTTAAGATCAGAGCAGCTTGCAATTTGTACTGTCAGATAAAAAAAATATTGTTCGCTCCATTTTCTTCAGAAAGTACAGTCAGACTTATAGGAACTCATTAAAGTGTTATTCCATTTTATGGTACCTGCCTCCTTAGTCCTTTGGCAAGAATATAATAGAAGAAATGGGCACTGAAGAAGGAAACCAGTTTGCTTTGCAAAGAGGAACACAGCAATATGGCTCCATGTAGGATACCCTGCTTCTTTTCACAAAGACTTGTAAACCAAAAACAAGATACACAAAAATAAGCATATTTATTCACAACATGCATTAGAAAACACTAGATTACATCAGCCATATGACAGAAAAGGCCACCAAGTTCATGGAGGTAGAAAAGTGATCATTCAAGTACAAAAAAACTGCATAATGCAGCAAATCAAAGCATCAAAAATGGAAATATACAGACCACATTTCTAATCCATTAAATTAGTATAAAATTAAGTCTTTCCTTGACTTTAAATTAGGGGATTGTGAACCCAGTGTGGCAAAAGTGAGAACTGACCCAAATCTTTGCCAGAAATTACAACTAAATACAAATTCTTGCTGTTAGAAACATGCGGGTAACCTCTCCCCACTCTTAGTATTCATCTGCACTTTTGGTGAGCTTTTATGATTCAGACCAGACAGGAGAACTTAATACACACATTTTGCACATGTAGATGTTAAATCTAAAGCCAAAGGGAGAGAGGTGATCCCATTTCCTTTAGAATTTTACCAAGTTACCATTTAGTTTTCCCTCAGTCGGGAGCAATGCGATACCCTTCTTCACTCCTCCCCCATCTCTTGAAATTCTCCACGAAGGGGGGGATGGGAGCACTGAGCTTTTGAAATCCATATCAGCTTATATGATGACCTGCATCACAGTCATAAGACCCTAAAGCACTCAGGTACCTACTGCTGGATCCTTCCATTGAGTGAGCTGCTTCAGGGCCAAAGACCTGGGAACTTGGCTGTCCTACTCCACATGGTCCTTGTCACAAGGTGGACCATGAAGGATATCTATCTCTAGGGGCAGAGCTATTGTGTATTTGCCCACATCATGGATCACCTGATCAACAAAGAAAGAAGGTAGCATGCAAAGGGGGTCCCATATAATTGGGCAACACACGAGTTTCTAATGTGGCTTCAAGAGTAGCTGAGGCTGTTGACTGGTAAGAGAGGCAAAGCCTTTTCTTGCAGCCCCAAAAATCTGGTAAAATGCAAAATTATTTATTTGCATTTATGAATCTGAATCCATGCACCTCTTTGGTCCATGGGCAACTCCAGCTAGTCTTGATGGAAGCAGCCAATCCATTCTTCAGGAGATAAACATTTCTGCTCTCAGAGACAACACTGTGTCTGGCACTGTGGAAACCCTCTCAGGATACATAGTCAAGTTAATTACCACCCGTGGTTGAACTTTCATTCCCTACCAAGTCCCTAGAGGAGATCTAGGCTCACCTAGATCAAGCTAATACCCCAGGCCTAGAGCAACCTGGACTCAGGCCAGGAGGGGGAACCCGATGTGCTCAGCTGGCGTTGCTGGATGATGTCCCACCCTCCTCCTAAACCTCTATACGCTGATGGTTAGATGCAAGAGAGGTGGTGATGTGACAAAACGCATCAAATCCTTGAAGGAATGCCTCCAGGTTGCCCTGGTTTACCACAGCGACCTTGAGCTGGTGAGAGCCACAGGATCCATTTTTTCCTCAGCCCTTTTCATCACCTTCTAGTGACTAAGTGAGCTGGTTAGGCAGTGTGGCCTCAAGCACCAGAACGATGCAAATGACACTTAGGTGTGTTATCCCCCATCACCCAGGGCCACATTGTACCTCTGAGAGGGCCTATGCATTGAAAGGGATAACTTCTCTGCAGGAGTAATGGATGTCTGAGCATTTGTGTCACTCACCTGACCTGGGGAATGCAACATCATGACGTGTTAGCCACTTCCTGAGAGGATGGATTTAACAGCTGTTGAGTATAAGGAACAGCAGAATGGGATTTTAAGGCACATGTGCTGGTTGTAGAGAAGTATAACATAGACTGTCCATTGAAATATCATCTGTTGGCTGGACTACTCTGCTTCTAACTCTGTCTCTCTAATTTGCGAAATGTGTTGGACTGTATTTGATCCTGGCAGAGTATGAAATCCTTGCAGGCACTTTTCAACTGATATATTTATTACACATAGGGGAAAATACTGTCTGGATTAAGCGTGTTTTTTGAAACAGAATCACAGCTAACTATATCGCAAAGG